>BGNK01002039.1:12547-44500 GCA_003297005.1 Symbiodinium sp. clade A Y106
ACTCCTAGCTTGGTTTCCGAGTGCCTCTGCGGGAGGCTTGAGGAAAACAATCTCGTGGCATTGCGACCAGAACTTGTCAGGGAAGCGAAGCAAACCTGACAAGGCACAGATATTCAAAGCCTATTTTCGTTAGGACTGCAAACATGAGCGTACACTAGCCATATGCCTTCACGTGAGTATTCTTGAACCAGGACGACGTTCATCAGGGCAAACATGGCCATATCTTCAGAAGGCCTCCTACAAGTCTATCTTTGGCTTTCTAGTCAAACAGCTGCACCAGACATGTTCGTGAAGATCACATCTGACGGCCATCGTTCAAGTAGCAGATGCACAGAAACCGTCAACCAATCACTTTCAGCAAGTCAAAGCAACACTCGCACAGAGGGATAGGGCGCACCTGTGCTGCCGTTGCAACATCACCCCTACATGAGGGCATCGGCATCGAGCTTTGAGCCCACTGCCGTCGGTTCCTTGCTTATCCCCATAGCAGGAATCTTGCAGGATGTTGACAAGAAGAGTTGCGAGGTTTGGACGGTTTGGACTCGTATTTCGACCATACTTAGGGTATACGGATCGCGAGATATGAGGCTTCTAAAGTATCAGAACCCTGAAAAACCCTTAAACGATAAAACGCCCGCAGGCATAAAAAACGCCCGCGACCCTGTTCAGGCGCCTGAACACGAACAGGCGTAATATTCAGCCTGAGAAGAGGGTAAACCCTAAACCCTAAACCTGAAACCCTAAACCTGAAACCCTAAACCCTAAACCCTAAGACCCCAAGAAATCAAAAGGATGAAAAGGAACCTGGGCCCTGGGTGACCTAAGAACCGTAGGAACCCTGAAAGGACCCTTAGAGGACCCAAGAACCCTGCAAAAGCCCTGATGAAACCCAACCCTCAGACAAAAAAAACCAAACCCTAAACCTTATAAACCTCGCGCATCCTCGACCTCGCTGGCCGTGGACTTGACATCCTTGCTTGCGGTCGCCTCACGGCTTTTCGGTTAGGGTTCGTCTGGGCCCTGAATAAGCTCCCCTTTACTTAGCAGTGCGTGAGGGTTCCTCAACCCGAAGCCCCATCTCCACGATACCGGACAGTTTGCAATGATGTTCCTTAGAATTCCTGAATATGTATGCTTATCGCATATTATAAAGCTCATTTTTCACCCGAATCTAAGTGTGTTTCTGCATAACCCTGAATGGGTAAGCCGCTTGCTGAACTTCTACAATTCTGAACCAGAAGCCACCGATCCCCAAATCCGATCTAAGCAAAAAGATCGCACGGGCAAAACTAGGTGGCTTTGAAAGCTTTTGAAAAATATCAGTAAATAAGATCCTCTTAAGCCCAATAAGGGAAAATATAAAATGTCCCAAAGTCCCACCTAGAAAAGGGACAGCTTCCCTAAGTCCCGAGCCAGGAGGCCCAGCCCCTTGCTCAAGGAACATGGGAGTTTCCGAAAATAGGGGACCCCAATCTAGTACAGTAAATAAGAGGATCCTTTGACAGGGGTAGTTCTCTCAACTAGGGTTTAGGGTTTAGGGTTGCCGTACCTAAACAGGGACCTTGATTTAGAGAACTACCCACGGGCAAAACCGTGAGGTCGGACGCATTGCTCAGAGTTGGCAGGGGATGCTCCGTTAGTTTAGGCCTTCAGCGTAAACCTTAACCTACCCAAAACTACTTTTTTGTAGAGTCCCTATAAATTCCATATTAGGGTTTATAATAAGAACCTACAAAAAATAGGGTTTGGCAGTTTAAGGTAGGACTGCGCGGTAAATGAAAAGACCCCGAACCCGTTGCGCAATGTTGAAGGGCTCGCTCGATGTGCCAGTCTGAAACGAAACGTCATGGACGTGGTCGGTGAAGTACGACCGGGCCACAATCGAGATCAATTAGTTTTCAGGTGGGTGGGTGATCACGGCGAGCCCTAGAACGCCATGAAGCAGGGACGCACGCCATTTGTGCAAGTCTTGCACCGCTGTCAGGCTGAATGCAACACCTTCAGTCCTAAATGCAAACTGGGAAAACTGAACTCTTGATCCCAAACCCACAACAGCCCCGCCCTAGCTCCAGTTGTGGACAATGGACAGCTACAAGTCCGGTACCTGTGAAGGATTGTAAATGATTACAGCTACCCATGAACCCTAAGCTAAAACTCTAACTGAATGCCACCAACCCTGAAACTCTGCACGTCTCCAGCTTCCCCAACACAGATCTAGACCCATAGCTCGCAAGTCCGCGCCTGAAGAACAGCTCCGAAACATCTCGAAAACAACACTGCGGAAACACAGATAAAGCCAAAGAGCCGTTCGCATCCTAAGCTGCCCGAACCCAAAGCCTGCTCAAAATTCGTAAGCTCTTAAGCCCTACGCTACCATGCCCTAACACCCACCCCTATGACTTTTCCTTCAATCGTGGTCCCTGGAACACCAAACCCCTCAGACACTTCAACCTAAACCTTCAACCATAATCTAATCCTACACACTCATATAGGAGCCTAAACAGTTAACAATCCTGTTTTGGAGGCTCCCTATTATATCTATGGCATGATATGCCCCTAAACTCTATTCTATAAGGCCCCTATACTACTATACTAGAAGTACAACAGGGAACCCTCAAAACCCTATTCTAATTATTAAGGAGCCTATACTACATCCTGGAATGCCCCAGTGGCCTCCGAGAGCATTGCCGCGAAGCAGGAGCCAAGAAGGGCCATGTCCTTGTCCTCGCTTTTGGAGGTTTTAAGATCGTTTACGATTTCGAGTCCAGTGTTCCAAGTTCATTCCAAGTTATACCTGTAGTCTCCATTGTAGTTCCTTTTTGGGGTTACCTTATAGGATCCTTATTATATATTTGGTTAAACCAACAAAAGGAACTACAATGGAGACTATAGGTAGGAAGGTTTAGGGTTGTAAGCACCTTGGTATGTTGTTCACGCTCTTTCTGTTACTCAACCTACTTGCTAAATCGATCCGTCCTCGGTCCAGTTGCCTACATAGCAACCCGACCTGCAACCGAAAAGCTAAGCCCCAAAACGGGCTTTGGGCAGATTCCGGGCTGTTGGCGTACACTCTGTAGGGCCCGAAAAAAGCACATAAGCAAAAATAAGGACAGGGATATCCCATATACACCCCCTTATAATGAAGCCCATTAAGGTAGGGACATCCCCATCAAATGCTTATGCTTATGTGCTTTTGGGGTCCCTAACTCTGAGGATTTACTTCAGATTCAGGGCCATTTTCATTGCGGGTGCTGTAGACCCCGGATTAGCCAGGACACTAACAGGGATTCGACCAGATCTGAACCAGATGAAGCATCTTCAGCAAAAGAAGAGCGTAACCATCGCAGCGGTCGGTGTAGGAGAGTAATCGACTTATCGTCTGCAAGGATGCTCAAAACCTGCGTTTATGGAGAGCAGGAACGCATGAGATGTGAAGGTGTGCCGTTGAAAATCCAAATGCCTCAAGCGTTAACAGCAAGCCAGAAGTGGATAAAGGAGGGGACGGGGACATCTAGATTATTGCTTTAGTCCGAAAAATCTGAGGTTCATGTGCGCTTTGCTATGCTT
This sequence comes from Symbiodinium sp. clade A Y106, assembly GCA_003297005.1. Taxonomy (NCBI): domain Eukaryota; class Dinophyceae; order Suessiales; family Symbiodiniaceae; genus Symbiodinium; species Symbiodinium sp. clade A. The sequence continues at coordinate 16,115 of BGNK01002039.1, forward strand.
GCTGGGCCTTGATGCCGCTGTTCACCACGGTGTGGACGTGGTGGAGCTGCGAATCTTTATAGTCCTGCAGCCTGCACCAGGTCAAGGTTAAGCCATGTAGACCCTGAGACAGAGCCGACGGTAGGCTTGAAGACGTCGACAGAATCAGAAGCCCTCACAACAGATAGCTGAATGCCAGCGAAGAACGGCATTTAGAGATTCCCAAATTAAGCAGTCTGCCCTCAATGCGGCCGGTACCGAGAACCCGCCATGGGCCACAGAACCCCTTGACAGAGAGAACCCCAAAGACTGAGGAACCGTATCTTTACGTTTCTGGACATTTTTTTTGCATTTCGGACTGCTAAGGAAACACTAGCAAGGGATAGAAACTACCCTATGTGCGAAGATACATAAGAGAACAGATGACTTTGAAAGACTTCCCCGAAGCGAAGATACAAGAGAATCCGCTTTGACCCTTAACCTTCCTTAAGGAGGAAATGAAGCCTAAAAGGGTTTAAGGTTCATATACCATATAGTAGGGATTCATAGTATATGGGTATAGGGCTCCTGCTTTTAAGGGTCATTTGGTCCTGAGGTTCCCTGCACTCACCTCAACCGACAGGATCCAGAAGTCTTGAAGTGAGCCCAAGGAAGGAGGAGAACCCTTTCGTCGGACAGTTTAGGGTTTAGGGTTTAGGGTTGAGGAGCCCATTAATGTAGGAACCCGATTTTTTGAAACCTTGGGCCCTTTTTCGGGTTCCTTACATGAACCCTACTATTTTGGAGGTCATAGGCCCAGGGTTTCTTTATCAGGTTCCTACATTAGAGCACGGGCACAGTCGGCATGCCAAGCTTCATGTAAGATGCCAGGACATACCTGCTACAACCACATGCAGCCTACATCCGCTACGCAAGCCAGGTACACACCTCGCGGGCGCACCGAGACGAAGGCAAACAAGTGACACCATTGAAGCTTAACTTTACATCCTGTGAAGTCCTGCAAGGGGAGGTCCCATCATGGATCACTGTCCCCTTACAGGAATATGTTAGTGCTCCAGTTTAGTTTGGCAAGTGGTGTTCTCCAAAGCCATGACCTGAGTCGAACAATCCCAAACTTAAACCTAAAACCCAAAAGCCTCAAACCCTCCAATGCCCCTCAACCCGAATCCCTGCAGCACTGGCCTCTTCGCGGCGTCTGCCACTTTGGCCTGCTGCTTGCTCGAGGCAGCGACGGGCGAGGTATGATTCACTTGTTGGGTGTTGTGTCTTACTTAAAGGTCTCCGTCTCATTTCCGTGAGCCCCCAGACAACGGATGCTTTCCGGTAAAAGAGAAACTTCACCCCACACCCTGACATCGAAAAACACTGTCCCACAATCAATGGCACTAAGACAATGCACAATCTGGCAGAGCCCGGAATCTGAGCACAGCAGCACTGCGAAAAAACATCCCAAGCCCCAACACGCCGAATCTACAGCCGGAGCACGAGGAACAATCAACACTGGATTGAAATTCAAAAAGCTGCTACTGTTCCCAGTACGAGTAAATCCTTTGACTATAGTATAAAATCTACCCCCAGACCCTTCCGTAATCATTCAAGGCCCCATGCTGCGTCGCTACATGAGCGAACTACTCAGTCCAAACTACAGCCCTGAGCCACCACCAACCAGACAGCCGAACCCTGAAACCCTAAAGCCCTAACCTCCTCATCTAGAATCCTGAAGCCACACATGCTTTAAACGACCTTCTAGTCCTAAACCTAACAACAGCTGATGCCCTTGTCTGGGAACCCTGTTGGGGCATCCAAACTTCTAGGGGCTGTAAGGGGACTCTTTTGGGTTTAAAGATAATCACTTAGGGTTTGGGGTTTAGGGTTTAGGGTGAATCGCAAAAATTTCCCCAAAGGTTTGAACCCCCGACGCTCGCCTCTTCAAACCCTACCACCCCTCGATCCGAACCTCTATAGACTTCTATACCTGTAGTCTCCATTGTAGTTCCTTTTTGGGGTTACCTTATAGGATCCTTATTATATATTTGGTTTAACCAAAAAAAGGAACTACAATGGAGACTATAGGTACTCTTCAACTTCAACCCAGCCCCCAACCAGCCCAGCTAATACCCAGATCGACAGTCTCAACGCTGGATCCTTGACTATGGGATGCTGAAGGCCCTGGTTTACCGAACTCTTACAACCATCTTCAAGAACCTTATGTGAACACCTCTAATCTATACAAATCGTATAGAACCTGAGACCCTGTGAAATTTTCACTTCACTCGGACCCCTCGACCCAAATCCTAAACCCCACAGCCCTTATAGATCCCTTAACTTAAGCCCCTATACATTGCTGTAAAGGGCCTGAAGGGCTCCTATATACAGAATCCGTACCGTAGCTCTTACAGTAACAGTTATAAAGACCTCCCAAACCCCACGCCCTGAATGCTAAAATGCTGAACCCCGAAACCCGAGACCCATGCAGGTCCCTTTAAAGGAAAACAATAAAGATCCCCTTAAAGGAGCTCTTGCGGTAACCGTTGTAGTAGCCTTTGTCGTAACCCTTACCGTAACCCTTTAAGACGCCTTGACGCTAACCTCTGGCAGTCCTTCTGGATCCCTTTTCAGGAACTCTCATAAAACCATGTAAAGGAACCGTTATAGATCCCCTTATGGGAGCCCTGATAGATCCCTTTAAAGGAACCCTTGTAGTAACCCGCGAAAGGAAATCTTACAGTAACCCTTCACAGGAACCCTTACGGATCCCTCTAAAGGAATCTGATAGTGACCCTCTGAACACATCCCTCTAAAGGAACTCTTACAATAACCCTTTAAAGGAAACCTCCCCGAAACGCTAAACCCTCAGACCCTAGACACAACCCTTAACCCTGACCCCTTGCAGTAGCCCTTTTATAGCAACCCTTAAACGTCCCTTTGAAGGACACTCTTTTGGATGACAATTATAAGTCCCGTCGTTTTAAATTTAGACTGTAATTCGAGATCCCTTGGAAGGCAAAGCCCTAAACCCCAAACCCTAAACCCAATAAAGGAAATCCCTTGAAGAAACCCCCCTAAGCCCTTATAGAATTAGATCCCTTTAAAGAAGACGCCCCTAAACCCTGGGGCAAGGCGAAGCCTCGCCATCTCGGCGAAGCTCCGCTTCGTGCTGCTGCCACTTGAGGTGCTCTTTCCAGCCTACCGGTTCTTCTGTGATATGCTTTAGGCTTTCGGGTTTAGGGTTTAAGGGGCTCCTTTCAGAGTTTCTATAAGGCTCCTTTAAGGGTTCTAGGAGCCTAGGGGCTTCTTCGATGTGATAGGTTCCTTTGAGGGCTGCTTTAAGGGTCTACCAGGCCTGCTGTAAGGGTTCTATCCTAGCATATGCTATGCTCCTTTAGGGGTTCCTTTAAGGGGGTCCTATATGGTTGGTTTCAGGGTTCCTATAGCCTACCTTGGGTTAGCAGGGAATGGAAGAATGGTAGTAATAGTAGTTATAATTGTAGCCCATTCCTCCATTCCCTACTAACCAAAGGTAAGATAGAGGCTTAGGGGTTCTTCTATAGGGGCTCCTTTAAGTCCTCTATATCAGGGCATAGGTGTTCTATAAGGTTCCTTGAAGTCTTCAAAGCAGGCTTAAGGGTTCTATTAAGGCTCCTTTAAGGGCTCCTTGAAGGGTTCTTTGCAAGAGTTTAAGGCTGAGGGTTTTGAGGTTGAAATAGGGGATGTAGGATTTAGGGAAGGTTCTATAAGAGTACCATGGGGTTTAGGATTTGGGGTTTAGGAGCCAAGGTGGTTCTGCAGGGTTCTTTTAAGGGTTCGTTTACGGGTATCGGGCCTTTTAGAGTTTGTAAGGGTTCGTTCTTTCAGGGTTCCATGAGCTGGATTCCGATTGGGGTTCCTTTAAGGCTTCTTTTTGGGGTTCCTTTAAGAATTCAAAAATGGTTCTTTGAAGGTTCCTGTAATGGTTTTGTGAGTCTTAGAATTCCTCTACGGGTTCTACAAGATTCATATGCAAGCTCAGCAGGGGTTCTATAAGGATTCCAGATACTGTTGAATAGCCTTCACGGCTTTTTGTGGTCTCAGGTCACTTAAAGTGCTCTTTCCAGAAAACCCTGAATCGCAGACCAGGACCCCAAACCCAAGCTTAAGCCCTCGACCGGGTCCCAACACCGAAACCCTGAACCGTATAAGCCCGAAATCTGCAATCCCAAAGCCTCAACCCTGAACCGACAGCCTTTAACTACAAGACCCTATATAAGCCTTAGACCGGCTTTTGATCACAAGGCCCTACATAAGCAACCCCAACACCTCAACCCTGAACCCCAAGCCTTTAAACCTTTATCAAGAAAAACCTCCGAAAGCCTTGAAGCATCAGAGATCGAGAGCCCAGAACTAACCCTAAACCCTAAACCTTAAACCCTAAACCTTCAATCCTAAACCCTAAACCCTAAACCGAGAGCCTTGAATCCCAAAGACCCCCCCCCCGCCTAGGAAGGCTAAGGCCACGTGCGCCTGACAAGCATGCCGTCATTGGCAGGAGCCCGTTAGGGTTTAGGGTTTAGGGGTTAGGGGTTAGCCTAAACCCTACCACTAAACCATGCCTATGTGATGGTTTGGTTTAGGCTATGGTTTCCATACCACGTAGGTTCCCAGGAACCAGTCATAGCAGTAACGTATGGTACAGGTACCCTTTGTCCTACTGCGCAGTCTTACTGGGGATGCCCAACATGAAACGGACAGGCCTCACCTCGGTTGAGGCTTTAGTGTGGCAATAATGGCATTCCGATGGGATTCTTTTCTGTCGCTTCATTGCCCCACGGTCCCTTAACCCCGGAATCCCCAAAACTGTTACTCCCTTTAAAGGAAATCCCTGAACCCTAAACCCTAAACAGCTTGAGTTGTAACCGGCGCCTTCCTTGAAATCCATGACAGTCTACATGTAGACTCCATTGTGGTTCCATTTTTTGCTAAAACCATCTTTATAGCTAGGATCCTATAAGGTGACCCCAAGAAGGAACTACAATGGAGACTATAGGTACGGGCCTGAGCTTTCGAGCCCCCAGTAAAGACAAACCTCGTAATTATGGCAAGTCGGTGAAGGCACCCCAAAAAGGCGAAGCATGATCTACCCAGCCCCTAAACCCTCAACCTTCTACCCAAAAGATAGGATCCGCATCTCCAGGTGCTTCTCTGATGCTCCAAGAAACCGCCCAGAGCAAGCGTGGAGCCTTTCTCACCTTGTCTAAGTTCCTGAGTAGACCCTTTACGATAAGGGTACCCTTTTTCCTAATACTCAGTTTTATTAAGGGGACCCTGAAACAAAAAGGGCAAAAGGGCACTACTCAGGAACCTAGTTGTACAATCAGCAAAGCTCCAATTCCACTCCGAACAACATGTCAGACAATGGTCCTGAAACGATAGAAGCCTCAAAACCCTAAACCCTAAACCCTCAAAACTCTGGAACAGCTCTGAAAACGATAGTAGGATCCCTAATATGATTTAAGGTATATTCCTTGATTAAGGGATAGTAGAATCCCCTAAAGCCTATAGATCGCATCAGCAGCCTCCTCGCTGGAGTTCACGGCTCTGGTCAGGAAGGCTTGGGCAGTGTCCTGGTAGGTGCCAGGCTTTTGCTTTTGCTTTGGTTAAAAGCCCCCTCAACATTATAATAATACTAAGAATAATAATACTAATAATAATACTAATACTAATAATAGTACTAATAATAATACTAATAATACTAATAATAATAATACTAACAATTAGACTAATAATAGTACTAATAATAATACTAGATTGTTTGGGGAGTGCATGGGACTTCGCTGGTTCGAGGTGTCGGTGTCTGAAAGGCTTTTGTAGCTCAGGGTTTAGGGTTCGGGGGTCCGGCTGTTTCGAGGATACAGCCTTCTCTGTTCTAGGGGTAACGGTTTGGTGGTAGTTCTTGCTGTATGCTATTGATGCTATTGTGTGGGTGCCTCAGTTGTAGTATATAAAAATCCCAAACCCTATTCTGTTGGGCTGCCTCCCGCATCAAGGACTGAAGCCCTTCACGAACCTAGCATATTCTGCCTAAATAAAAAGAGCCCTTCATAGAACCCTTGTCTGCAACTTCATACAACCCATAGCAAACCGGGCCGGTCTGCCGACATCACCCGGAAGCCCACGCGACAGACCCGCCCGTTCAGTCGATCGAAGTGTTACGATGCAGGGATTGTCAGTTAAGTCCTAGGGAGGCTGGGGGCTTGGTGCTCGTGAACTATACCTATAGGGTTTAGGGCTTAGGGTTTGGAATCTGGGAACGGTTTTTTTAAGCCTTCAACTTTGACTTTCTGAGTCACACGGAAGCTTACACCCAGCATGCCGTCGCACGTGGGGCGCTGCTCCTTCGCGAAGTTCATGTAGCCGCCTGCAGCACAAGACGTAACGGTCTTGTAAGGCGCTCATGGTGTTATATGATGCTTTTTCGCAGCTTGTCAGGGTTGTTGAAACGGTACTTCGTAGACAGACTCCTCAAGGTTCTAGGGGCTTGCCCCCGCAAATGGAACCATGAGCGAGGACTTGAGCAAAACATAAATCTTATTTAGGGTTTAGAGTTTACGGCATATGGTTAGGTCGGACAGGTCCCCGGAGTTGCATGAAGAAGCCCACGAACGTGGCCACAACCGTCGGCCACCAACCCCCGGCCTCGTTAGTCCTACGGCTTCCGAAAATCAGACCAGAACACAGCAGGAGAACGTACATTCTGGAAACACTGCACAACACTCGTGCCGACATGAGGCTGCCTGAAAAATTCTGCTCGCTAGTCCTGTGGCAGATCTTCTTTAACGAAGCCAGGAAGGCAGCAAGGAAAGAAGGCATGTATGCATGTACGTATGTATGCGTGGGTCGGCATCTGCTGCGAAGACCCTGTATAGTCGCCACGAATCTTTGTCTCGTGTCTCGCGTCTTGACGATTTAGAACCCACGACGTGAGGGCCAACTCGAAACATCAAATGGCGAGCCCTCAGGCTCCAGCTACCCAATAAGTAGGCGGTTACATTAGGGTTTGGGGCTTAATGACTGCTTTGGAGTTGACATGAATGTTAACCGTTAACCCCAAGCCCAATGGCTTGATGAGGGCTTGGAGTTTGAGGTTTACTATCCTTGCAGTAGGGTGCTTGGTGTCGCTTCAGGGTTAAGGTGCTTTGGTTCGGGAGGAGATGACCGTACGTTTGTGTCTGGGGGAGAAGGTGTTTTATGGCGTTTGGACCGGTCGGGTAGCCGAGTCGGACACCAAACCCCCAAGTCAAAACCAAACCGGCTCAGACGATAAATCGCAAGACCACTTCTGAGCCTTTCACGGCTTAGGGTTTAGGGCCGTTTAGGCCGGGTTCTGGGTTCAGGGTTATCCTGCAATGCACAGAGTATGTCTGCAAAGGAAGATCACCGAACGCCCCAAGCCTTGAGCTATCCGAAAACCCAAGCCCAAAAAAGGCTCCATGTACCCATATAGGATATACTTAAGGCCTTAAAGTTTCTATAAAAAAAAGGGGACCCCTTTAAGGCCTAAGTATCTACTATAAAGGTACATGGAGCCTTTGAGAAACCCGAAGCCGTACAGCAGCCTCACTTCAGCCCTGCTCGAACCCTGCATTGCGAAGCCTATGAGGGCTCGTGCTTGTGCAAGAGCCTTCTGCGTGGCCATGGACGTGGCCTGCGTGCGCGTTCGAGCAAATTGGGCGTGAATTTACTTCCATTATAGTAAGCTTAAACGATAATCGCTGAAGCCTGCTAAACCCCAAATACAAAACCGAATGCAGTTCGGGTTTAGAGCTTGGGGTGCTGGGGTTTACAGAGCCCCCCCAGGTTCGAAAAGTGGTGTAATGCTGGTCCTGAGTCTGGGATGCGTGCAGATGAGCCCCAACCCCTGACTGGTAGTTAAAGCCTACCTGAAACTACCAAACCCTACTTTTTTGTAGGTTCTTATATTATAAACCCTAATATGGAATTTATAGGGAGCCTACAAAAAAAGTAGGTTTTGGTAGGTTAAGGTATAAACCCTAAAATCTTCAACCTGCGACCTAAGTTCCCGCTTTGTAGGGAGCCAAGAAACAAGTCACCCAAAACAAGGTACAGTGCCAAGATCCTTGTAAGCCCTCTGCAGAAGCCCTTGCAAAACCACGGTTTAGAGTTTAGGGGTTTAGGGTTTAGGGTTTATGGTTCAGGGCTAACTCCCCAAAGAAACATACAAGCCAGGAACCTTGCCTGCGCCTGCAGAAGAGGCATCATCCGCTTCTCCGTGTCCGACAGCCACTGATCATGAAGGTCCGCGATGGTCGTGACCTGGCAAGCATGCTTCAGGGCTCGGGGCTTACACAAAGCAAAGGTCTTGGGTTTTAGGTTTATGAAGAGCGTAGGTATAAGTTAGCACTTGGCAGACTGAGACCGGGTATAGTAGAAGGGGATTTGTGTTGCGGAGACCAGGGCATACAGCTTCCTGGGCAGCACTTTTTCTTCCCTTTCAGGCTTCCGAGAGTTTATGGGATTCCGGGCTTAGGCTTAGGGTTTCAGGATTCCTGTAAGAGTATCTAGTATGCTCCTGCATCCGGTATGAGGGTTAAGGCCTGGAGTGCCTCGCCAAATATAGGAGCCTTACCGGTGTTTGTACAAGGACTGCAAGTTAAGTGATGTTGTTGCCGTGAGCCCAACAAGGAGCCTCGCAGCCTCTTCAAAAGGCAGAGAACAGTTCAAATCGAGTCCCCCATTCCATCGAGCTGGACTGGCACCTCCCGAAACCATGTGTGGATCCATAAACCAACACCCTAAACCTTGTTGTAATCCTTCTCGTCCACCGCGGAGCCCAAAAAATCCCCACCCGGCATCGAAAACGCGAATCTCAGAACACACTTGTGAACAAAGACCTTTCCTCCAAACCCTACACCAATGCCCCAAACCATGAAAGGTACATGGCAATTTTTTCACCAGACCATGGTCTCTGAACCCCAACCGCGCTAATACGATTCTGCAAAACCTGCCTCGCCCCCTGCTTGCGAAACTGCCATCCGAAGTAGGTATTGCAAGACCTCAGGGCGCTTCGGGCTTGTGGAGTTTGGGCTCAAAGCGTTTAGGGCACTAGGGTTCCAGTGTAAGCCTTTAGAGATCTATAGGAACTTAGGGTCTACGCTTTACGGACCGGACCTTGGGCGTGGGATTTCTGGGGTCTGGGTCACAACCTACAAATTTCACTTAAATAATGGACACCTATCGCAATGCCGCCCTGGAACCCTCCCAGCTGCAAACCTTGCAGAAAGCCATTCTACAACATGTCTAGACTCGTCTAGATCCCACGACCTGACAGTTCTGAAGTACCGATCCTGGCTACGGAGCTTCATTCAGCGATCGGGCTTGAGAAGATTTCAGAAAAGTTTATCGGGCTCTCTAAGGCTTCATAGAGGTTCTTACACGGTTTAGCCTAGGCCAGTTGCCTACATGGTAGGTTAGCGGGGTTTTACACAGTTTCATGCAGGGTTTACGGATCGGCAGCCCGAAGCGCCATCGGGGCCTAAGCAATGCACTATAAACCGCTTGAGGTCCCCGGCTCCGACGTTCTCTGCACTGTCCAAGGCTTCTTCAACCACGTCAGGGTTGCCGCACTGCGCGCGTAGGGATTAGGGTTAAAGGTTTAGGGATAGGATGTAAGGCTTTCGGGTTTTGGGGATCTACCTGTAGTCTCCATCGTAGCTCCTTTCCTTGGGGAAACCAGCTACAGTTTTATACTAAGGGTTCTATCAGGTATCCCCCAGAAAGGAACTACAATGAAGACTATAGGTAAGGCTGGGCTGCGGGACGAGGGGTTGACGTTTCGAGTCTCGAGGTTTTGTACAGGGATTAGGACCAGGATTTAAGGCTTGAAGTTTGGGGAGTGGGATTCAGGGTTCAGGGATTCAGGGTTTAGGGCTTCGGATTTGGGAAGGATGGGGCTTGAACACGTCAGAGCATGAACTCAAGGGAATGAATAGTAAACGCTTCTTCGTTTTGGTTGAATCTGTGGCAATCGAAGGCCTGTTCGCGAATTCCACCGCGGCCATGTGCTTCCTACTTTGGTGTTGGATCTATATGGGTAGTTCTCTGTAGATTACGGTCCCTGTTTAGGAACTCCGAAGGTGGCACCCTTGTAAAATGGACCCCAGAAGGGACCTCGAATTTAGAAAAGTAGTTGGTGCAAACTTACCGGGCTGCAGCAATGCAACGCAGAAGTGTCAAGCGCTGCATCCCAAAAGACCGCAGCCACCCCCTGAACTCTGAAGCCAACATACCTTCCTAAACGAAAAGTCCTGGACTGAAAACACGCCAGCCGCCAGTCCTAAACCCAGGATAACGCCATTCAGTGTCGCAACCTAAAAACCGCAAAACCATGAACCCTAAACCGCTAATTGCTCAATCCTCAAACCTATAACCTTTGAGCTGTTCGTCTCCCCAACACAAGCAGAAACAACGAAACAACAAAGAAGCAGTCGGAAGCCCCGAGCCTCGCCTAGCCGCTCAAAAACCCTTAAAAAAACCTGAACCCAATGCCCCAAACCCTAAACCCAATGCCCCAGACCCTAAACACTAGACCCTAAAACATTAGCCACAAACCCTAGGCTGTTTCTGCCGCCTCCAAGGCTCCTCTGAGACGCGTCGTCCTCAGAGGCATGGAAGCAGGTCTCACTGCCCAAGTAGTACATACTTTGGCCGTAAAGTACTCCCCATATAGGTACATTGGGCCCAACGTATATACATGTGGGCAGTTTGAGGCTTCAGGCGGGTATGGTTAAACTGCTTACACAACTAACTGTTTTAACGCTGATATGCTTAAACAAACCGTTCACGCAGCTGCACTTGTTTAGACTGTTTAAGCACCAAGCGGTTTAGTGTGGTCTCTTGATTAGTAAACCCCCCGCCCCCGTCCCCCCTCGCCCCCTGAACATCCCGAATCCGCATTAGTGGCGGGGGGGTCCGCCTCCCTGATCATCTTTACTTGTTTGCGGGCCGGGGTCTAAGTTGTTTGGGGTCCTCGGCTCTCAGTAGTAGTACAGTTGTATAGTACAGCAGTACAGTCTCACAATAGTACAGTAGTAGTACAGTAGTACAGTATCAGAATACTACAGTAGTAGTACAGTAGTACAGTATCAGAATACTACAGTAGTAGTACAGTAGTACAGTAGTAGTACGGTAGTACAGTAGTACAGTAGTACAGTAGTTGGAGCACTGATTACGGTAGTACATTAGTAGTACGGTAGTACAGTAGTAGTAATTACAGTAATAGTACAGCAGTATTGTAGTAGTACCGGGACGGGCATTACGACTATCGAGGGGGATAATTAGTACGTGCAGGCCGAGTTTAGCTCTATTGAGGGGGCTGCTCCACTATTGAGTTCCGGGCCGAGTTTAGCTCTATTGAGGGGGCATTTACTAATCAGGAGGTCAGATTAAGCAAACACATGTTTAAACACACACACACACAAACAAAAAAACAAGTTCAATGTCTTCCTCTAAATCTTAAAATCCTACAACCCTTGGAGAATCCTTGCAGGAGGAAGTATATCTGTACCAAATACTCCGACCCCTATATGACGTGCAGCCACGCGTCGTGGAGGCAATGAAGGACAGCTGCAGGAAGAAGTGCTCGTACTGCTCTCGGCCTTACCCCACCACCCCAAACTCACCCAAAACCCTAGAATCCCTGAAAGCCCACAGACCCTGGGGTTTGGGTTTCGGAACCCAAAAACTCTAAATCCCGTAAAATCCTAGTAATCCCACAGCAAGCAACCCTCGAGATCCTAAACCCCAAACCCCTGAACCCGATAAACGCACGCCTATGATACAAACCTCTGCCAAATCCTAACTATAGGGCCTTAACAATTAGAATAGGGGGCTGGGGCATACTTTACGACGACTCTAGTATGGAACCATAAGACATATAATGTTGGTAGTGATTTAGCCTGCTACCTGAAACCCCGAAGCCCTACGTCTGTGTCTACCAGCTGCCTAAACCCTATAAACCCCAAACCCCAAAACCCTAAACCCTCCACCCTAAACCCAACCAAGGGCTTGGCTTTGGTTTGGCATGCGCATGACCAGGGCATCGATCATCTTGTCCTGCCATGCAGAACATCTTCAGGGTTCTTCGATTCGGGATTCGGGCTGTAGATGTTTACGGTCTAGGGGCGTTCGTAGATTAGGATTTATGGTCGACTCAATTTCGGCAATGTGCTGTTTAGGGCTGCTTTGGTCGGGATCCAGCCTGGGCTTGTGGTTTAATTATGGGTGAGTCCGGCGCCAATTGGGGATTTTTTTTCTGTATTTCGGACCTGGTGATTTGGGGGGTTGGGGTCCCCTGTAGCCCCAGACCCTACGCAAGGATTTCCGGCACTTCTGCGGGACTCCCGTTATCATCCCGAAGACACAGCGGTGGAAGCTTAGGCCAGTGATTTCAAGATGTCTGCACAAGAACGTGGATGCCTGCAAATCACTGCGAGTAAAAGACAGATTCTTCATCAATCGCGTACAAGCCCCATAGACTTCTGGGCTGAAATTCTACAAATCCGCAAGGTTAATACGTGAAGCTTAGGGGTCTGGGTTTCGGGATTAGGGTTAAAGCTTTTTAAGCCTTAAGATTCTCGGTGCAGCGTTTAGGGTTTAGGTCTGGGGTTGAGGCTATTGGGACCACGGTCTGGAGTGGCTTCGTGTCGCCGCCTAGGGGCTCCCTGACAAGCTGAGACAGGTCGTCGGGTTTCGGGTTTAGGCTTTGGAGACACGCACACACACACACACCAATCTTCCCAACATGCACTCACCCAAACCCCTAGCATCAACCCCAGTTCATGTACACTACAAGACCCTTAGGCGCCCTAGCCTCAATCCAATAATTAAACACCTGCTGATAACCCCTTTGGGTTCACATAACAAACACGACAGCGATAGCTAAGGAACACGCCGTCGGTCTGCAGGCACCAGTAAGACACGGTAAGCTTCATCACCTTCAGCTTCTAAACTCTGAAGTTCTACACGGCGTTAAACCCTCACTCAAGTCGCTAAACCCTCAAGTCGTGAACTCTTAAACACCTAAACCCCGAACCTGAACTCCTCTTCAACCTGCACTTCGACTTAGCTTAATGTAGGAACCTGATTAAGAAACCCTGGGCCTATAACCCCCAAAATACTAGGATTCATATAAGGAACCCTAATAAAGGCCCAAGGTTTCTTAATCACGTTCCTACATTACTAAACACCTCACGGACTTCACCTGCAGCTTGGAACTTCGACGCTAAACCCACACCCGGGATCCTTAGCGTTTTATGTATATAGAAATATACACATGGATGTGCGCATATAGATATTTATTCATGCAATATATAGCATTATATATATGTATATATGTATACATTAGTGTACATAAATAAACAGTATATATATATGTGAACAAGATAACCCGTGCCTTTCGAACCCGTTACTCCCGGTTTAGACATTACGTTCGTTTCTGAAACCCAGTTTAACAAAATACTCATCAACCCCCCTTCTAGCTAGAGACAAAACAATCATTGAAAGCCTACAACACATCACCAAAACCCAACAACACGAACGACAAATAAACGCAAACCTAATCCTAAAATCCCCTACCCCTTATAATTTTTGTATATTGTAGATCCCCTATATTATAGGAGACCTTTAAGTAATCCAGTAACCCGAAGCCAAAATCCTAAAGATACAGAACCCGGCCCAAGCCTCTGGAAGTGCAGCCAGCCGTTCTTCCTCCTCTGGCGTGACCTTCATGCCGTGTGCCTGGAGGTGTTTAATGTAGGGGCCTGAATAAACATCTAGGTGGAGCTTTTAAAGCTTTTAAATAAACTAGTAAATAAGATCCTCTTAAACCCAATAAAGGAAAATATAAAATGTCCCAAAGCCCTACCTAGACATGAAAGGGAACCCTAAGGGCAAGTACTAGTAATTCTCCAGGCTTCCATATGATGGACTTTCAGAGGCGCAAAAGCTTCTATAAGCTCATTTTTCAAGAGGGCTTCATGAAGACTCCGGATTGATTACAGCTTTCAGGGGCTGGGGGCTTTGAGTTTTTAAACGCTTCTCGAGACCTTCCGTCTTCAGCTTAAAGCCCTTCGGGTTGAGCCTTGCTGGGTTCTGGGTTGACCATCTTTGGCTCGGGGTGTGATTTTGGGGGCCTGAATGATTACCTCCACTATGTTGGGGGTTCCTTATGATAACTAGGGTATAATGGGCCCTGTATTCGACAATGCACCCTACCACAGCAGCCCAAATATCTTCTTGTAGTTACGAAAATTACCGTCAGTTTAATAATAAATAAACCTTAACAAATCGAATAGGGGCAAAACGGGACAAATTTCCAATCTATATTCTGAACCTCTACATTATGTAGAGATTCTTGTGATTTGACGAACTGTCCCTAGAAAACAAAGCCCCAGGTCTTGTCTCAAACTTTAAACTCAAAGCCTTCATGAGGAAACCCCATCTGGAAATCCTAAACACTTAGCTCCAAGCCAAACACACTCTCATCCACTCAAGTCTAGAGAGTCTAGAGTCTAATCCCGCCCAATCATAGGGCCATAAGGGTCTTGACACCAGAGCTCTCAAACGATTGACTATCATGTCCCATATCATCGTAGGATGACTTTCGGGCGGCTTCATGCCTCAGATCCGTGAAGGGCTCTAACTGACAAGCCCTTACTTCAGAGGCACACCAGATCATAAGAGCCTATGATAGTGAGACCCTACACGATCCTGCCAATCCAAACCCCGACGAACCCTGATACCCCGAGAAAGCCCCGCTGAAATGGCTGACTCTGACTGAGGGCTGTTCGACCTACCCCCAGACCTTCAACCCTAAACCCTAAACCTTGTAAGATTCTCCTGCCGCTGGCCTCCATGAGCTTCACTACGGCACTGAGGGAGTGCGCGCCGCCCCACTGGGCCGATAGGATCCTGCTTAGAAGTTGCTTTGCTGCTTTACGTGCACCAGCCCTCTCGGGCTTCGAACGAGGTGTTTGGGGCTAAAGGGTTCTGTGAGAATGCTATTTGGGAGTTTCCGAAAATAGGGGACCCTAATAGAGTAGCCTGGATACGTGGGATCTTATTATAAGGACCCCAAAATAAGGTACCCCTAATTTTCGGAAACTCCCATTTTTGGCGAGGCCCACCAGGATGACCGGCCAACGGCCAGAGGCCGCGAAACTATACAGGCGATTGAGGGCATTAACACGGGCCTTCCCGACTGCATGTGTTTTATTGCAGTACATATGCTTGTATGGAAGCTTTGCAGGTATTGTTTTCTGGGTACTCAGACTTTACCTGTAGTCTCCATTGTAGTTCCTTTTTGGGGTTACCTTATAGGATCCTTATTATATATTTGGTTAAAGCAAAAAAAGGAACTACAATGGAGACTACAGGTATGGCATTCTCACGCGTAGACTCTATAAGAACCACTCTGTCCGACATCAACTGGCCCACAACTTGACTTAAGGGCTCATCGAACACCCCACAGACCCTGAACCTCTAAAGCCCCACAACACAACAACACCATAATTCTCGCAATTGGGCCTACCCATAGGCCCCAAAGTAGTTCCTTTTTGGGATCACCTTATAGAATTCTGAATATGAAACCCAAAAAGGAACTACTTTGGGGCCTATGGGTATACATGTTGGTGTTGAAGTACGGGAGTCAGGGTGACCCTGTTTATGGCTCACTCTTCCTGAAAGCTCATTCCTAACTCGTCTCGGCCTTCCAGTACGTAGAAACCCTGAACACTTGAACGCCTAACATAGCTGGTTCAGCAAGTCGCAAATCCCTAAAACACTACAATCCGAAACTGATCCAGGACTCCAGCTACCTGTCAAAGGACTCTAATAATCTTCATTCGCGTGTCTGTCTTTGGCGCTACCACAAAGGACAGTTGGAAGATCTAGGTATACACCAAGACCCTAAAGCTTATGACTCATCACCCCCTTGCAAAGCCCCTCTATAGTTATAGGATGTGCAAGGAACATCTACAACCACAATACAGCCTATTCAGACGCCCTCGCGGCTGGCGGAGTCCTGTGAAGTTCGCGGTAGTGTCTCTCCTCGAGGAAGGTTTTCACCTCAAGCTCCAGAAGGACAGCAAAGTGAGAAGAAAGCAGCCGAGGGCTGGGAGAGGTAATAACAGCTAGGTAAAGCAAGTAGTCGAAACAACAAAGACCACATAAGATAGTCATTGCCATCATCAACAGCCTCATCATCACCGTCATCATCATCATCATCATCAAAAGACTACGAACATAATGATAGTCGTAGTAGCCAGAGTAGGAGGGCTAGCAGTAGTAGTCGAAGTAGTAGTAGTAGTAGTCGTCGTCGTCGTACTAGTAGTAGTAGTAGTAGTCGTCGTCGTCGTCCTCGTCGTCGTCGTACTAGTAGTAGTAGTAGTCGTCGTCGTCGTACTAGTAGTAGTGGTAGTAGTAGTAGTAGTAGTAGTAGTAGTAGTCGAAGTCGAAGTCGTAGTCGAAGTCGTAGTCGTAGTCGAAGTCGTAGTAGTAGTAGTAGTAGTAGTAGTAGTAGTAGTAGTAGTTAGTAGTAGTAGTAGTAGTAGTAGTAGTAGTAGTAGTAGCAGGAGTAGTAGTAGTAGTACTAGTCGGTGTCGTCGTCGTCGCGTAGTGATAAAGGAATCAGAGCAACAGAACTTGCAATGACACCGCTGCTAGTCATGACATGGTGACAACGGTAGCTCGTAGAATCACTGGTAAGCGGTAACGGCAGGAATATTGGTACCCCCCACTTTATGTAAATCTCTTAAGGGGGTTATTTTTAAACTAGACGCACAAGCAGAGGGTTTTGGGGCATATAGCCCCTAAAATACCGAAAAGAGCGCATATGGGTGCAGGCTTTTGGGGTGGATGTACGCAGGCACAGGTAGGGCCCAAGCCACCAACTTCACGACATTGCTCAGCCCACCCTGCGTGGGCTGCGAAACCTGGCAGATTTGACTTGCAGTTTGGCTTCGGAGTTTTCATTCTCTGGTCTTAGCGGCTTCTACCAAGACAGAGACTCCGGCAAATCAGGGATCCTGTCATGGCACCTCCTTCTACGTTTACCAGAATGCTGCACTCCCAGAATAACAAATTTACCTGGGTTTAGGGTTTAGGGAACCGTAAGAGTGAAATGAGTTAACGCTACCTCCCGCACTTAAGGGCTAGTTGTAATTCGACTCTGAGTTTTGACCGCTGTGCTGCTACCTGAAGCCTATAAGCCTATAAACCCTAAACCCCAAGGTGCGTTCTTTTTGACCGCCGTGCTGCTGAATCGATGCCTCTTTTGGGCTACTAGGTTCCCCAGTAGCGCCTGAATAATAATGGTACCCTTGTTCCCACTATTCCGTCTCAATAGGGGCACCCAGAAAGAAAGCGCAAAAGGGCACTATTGGTGAAGCCTGCTATAATTTTAGACCCCCACAATACCCTTAAAGATGTTATAGAACCTCATCTGGGCTTTTAAGTAACCAGCGAGAAAAAAGTATAAACTTGTATTTCATAAGGGTTCCTTTAAGAAAAAATGTATTAAAGTATTGCACTCCAAAGCCCAGTCATAGTACCTTCAAAAAGGTACAGCGACTGGAAGTCCCAAATGGGAGTTTCCTAAAATTAGGGGTACCTTATTGGGATCTTCAAAAAGGTACTACTGGGGAACCTAGGCTAAAGCGAGCCTGGGCCCTGCCCCTCGAGCGACCGACTGGGAAGTCGGTAAGGAGTTACGGTTTAGGGCTTAGGGTTTAGGGGTTGCTAAGAGGGTTTAGGGTTTAGGGTTTAGAGGTTTGGTTAGGGTTTAGGGTTTAAGGCGTAGGGGTTGGTAAGAGTTTTGGTGGTTCGGGGGCTTGCGGTTTGGGCTTGAGACCAATGCTTTAGGTGTTAAACCCCCGACCGGCCCTGCAACGCCAAGCCAAGGACAAAAACCACATCTGATGTCCCCAAAAACACGAACCGGTACCTTAAAGGAAACAGTATTTCAAGCATGTGTGAACAACCCTTTTGTTCCTTGCAGCCAACCCACCTAAACTCCGGAAACGCATTTACAAGAGGGGCCTGAGTATTTACGCTAGGGTCGTTATCCAACCTTAAGGAATAGCGAAATGCTCGCCCTGGACATACAACGTATAGCCCCTAAGATGATCCTAAACCCTAAACAGTGTAGCCCCTGAGGTGGCAGCCTCTGGATGCACGACGAGCCTACTGGTTCGGGGTTCGCTCGTTCACGGGCTCATCGAGACTGTGAGGCTTGGAAAAATACGTACAGCAACATAAAGGCCTTCCTAGTTAAAGTAATTACGGCTTTTGATTTTAGGGTTTTATAATGTCCCTGTCGAGTTTTGAAAAAGGGCTTTGCCGGGCTTAATATAAGAATCTTAAACTGCTAGACTATTTGCCTTGGAGCGGGGGGAGGGGGGTGCTGCTATGCTTTACAAACGTGAGGACTCTAAAAGGATGTCATGACGATTCCTTCCTATGGCTGGATTACCTCGATTCACGATTCATAGCTCGGTTTTGAGTGTCGGGGTTTGGAGCCGGGGTTTTGGAGTTTAGGGTTCGGGGGCTTTGGTTTTACTTAGTGCTTTGGGGACTTAAGGTTGCGAACCATCCACCCTAAACCCTAAACCCCTAAACCTCAACCCAGGATCCCACCGCATGGCGCTCTCTTGAGCCCTTAAGTTTCGAAGTTCGCTGGTACGGATCACATCGAGTCTCCGGGCCACGCGGCCGGCGCCACTTCAAAACTTCGACGCAAGGGCCCAGTGCCCAAGTGGTAAGGCAAGGTTTAGGGTTTAGGGTTTAGAGTTTAGGTAATTTGGGCCTCCAAAACTGTACTCTGCATGACCCTACACTTTGGGCACTTGGACCCCTAGCGTCCGCTAACGCCCCCAACTCGCAGAGCTTGCGGCAACAACCTTCTGCAGAACCTGCATGTAGCCCCAAGCCCACAAGACGCGTTAGGTTATGACTCCGTACTAACATACGATACGGTGTAACCTGTAACAAGACCGCTACAGGGTATAACCCTTAAACCAGTATCTGGATGAAGACGTAAGTGAAACTTACAAAAACCTTTCAGTATGAATCGTCAACTTCGTAATCCCTAGAAGAGCCCCGGAAACACTGAAACCCCCAGTCTTTGCAGTATCATGACATCACATGCTACTTTCAAGATGAACATGCCGAAACCCTAAAGCCTACACCCTGAACATATAAACGCCATATGCTCAGAGCTTGTAAATCCGGCGCGCATTGCCCTCGAAAAGCTTCCGGCGATCTTCCAGGGAGTAGCCTCGAACGCATTTCCTGAGTCTGCAGGGTTTTGAGTTTCGGGAGAAGCCCAGAACTTTAAAAGCGAGCATTTAACCCCATGACCCTGAACCTCAAGCCATATAGAACCCTTTCAAAACCTGTGTGACGCCCCTCTCATTCAAAAAAACCATAGACCACAGAACCCCTAAAACCCTACACCCAAAAACCCCAAACCCTAAAACCTAAACCCCCATGCCCTAAACCCCAAAGCCCTGGACACCCGGGCTGGGGGGAATTGGGCATTCAGGCTTCGGGTTTGAAGCTAACGGTTCCATTGTTCAGCATGCTTCGGTTTAGGGTTTAGGGCTTGTAAGGCTTTATTGCTTATAGGGTGTAGGGTATCAGGACTTATGGTTAAGGATGATTCGGAGTTGGCACGCTTAGCCGAAAGGTGAAGCTTTAGACTCTCATAGCCAAGCTCGGAACCCCAAAATCCTGAACCTCAAGTCTGTGACACCTCTTGAATTAATATCTCGATAGCATCCGCACGAAATTTATCAAACATTATGAAGTCTCAATCAATAAACTAAACCCTAAACCCGTCAGTTTCCAGCAAGGGTACTTCAGGGCATTGAAGCAGACCGTGTAATTGCAAGAGATCTTGTCCTGGCCCAAGGGGCATCAAATCGCTTTCAAAAATGAGGCCTTAATGGTTAACATAAGATTGTTGCAGGTATATTCTAGTAACTAGCCTGGTTGCCGGAGCTCTGGCTGGGCCTCTACTGTTCACTCACCTGAAGACCTTCTGACATCTTGCACCTTGGCGTGGTGTTATCTAACGTCCGCCAATAATATAGGGGCCTTAATGATTGGAATAGGGTTTTGGGGCCCTCTATACTATAAGTATAATAAGGAACCCCCCAAAATAGTATTGGTAATTATTTCGGCCGCTATATTATCTAACGTCCGTCTTATCCATCCTCAAACTGAAAATTGCTCTGGCCATGGTTCGGGCTGTCGGGCATTTCCGAATGTCCCACCGTGCCTGCGCAACGAGCCTGTCTATATAATTCGTAGTAATATCCTCGCATAGCTACAAAGCGTTATATGTGTGTGTACACAGATATATATATATATATATATCTCTATATATATATATATGCCATATACATATATATATATATATATCCCACCCCCCCCCCACCCCCCGCCACAATAAAATCAACCACACACAAATTCTGAAAGCCCTGGTAACACAAGCCTCGACCGCTGGAACCTTAAGACCCCGTTTAGGGTTTAGGGTTTAGGGTTTAGAGTTTAGGGCTTAGGGTTTAGAGTTTAGGGTTTAGGGTTCCCCGCATCAACAGCGGTCCATCGGAAAATTGGACTCCATCATGCACCGGTCCACACCAAAGACCTGAAAAGCAGAATGGCTGAAGCTTTGGAGATCGAGGGTTTTGGGGATTTGGGGAAAAGGGTTTAGGGTTTAGGAGTTTAGGGGTTCAGGGTTTAGGGTTGAGGGTTTGGGTTTAGGGTTCAGGGTTTCGGGTTTAGGATTTAGGGGTTCAGGGTTAGAGCAACTTAACTATTGCGATGTAGCCCTTGTAGTTAAGCAGTAGATGGTGCCTCTATAGTAACTCAAGGGCCCAGGAGCCTATATACCATAAAGTTACGTTGACTTTCAGAGCACGGAGGTACGAATAGTACCTACTTTGGGCTCTGAAGCATATGAACCGTCTATTTGTGCCTAGAACATAGTATGGAATACCTGTATGAAGGCCTAAGGTAGAGAACGTGAAGTTGTGTGTACGAANGAACCGTCTATTTGTGCCTAGAACATAGTATGGAATACCTGTATGAAGGCCTAAGGTAGAGAACGTGAAGTTGTGTGTACGAATAGTACCTACTTTGGGCTCTGAAGCATATGAACCGTGTACGAATAGTACCTACTTTGGGCTCTGAAGCATATGAACCGTCTATTTGTGCCTAGAACATAGTATGGAATACCTGTATGAAGGCCTAAGGTAGAGAACGTGAAGTTGTGTGTACGAANGAACCGTCTATTTGTGCCTAGAACATAGTATGGAATACCTGTATGAAGGCCTAAGGTAGAGAACGTGAAGTTGTGTGTACGAATAGTACCTACTTTGGGCTCTGAAGCATATGAACCGTCTATTTGTGCCTAGAACATAGTATGGAATACCTGTATGAAGGCCTAAGGTAGAGAACGTGTGTTCATATGCTTCAGAGCCCAAAGTAGGTACTATTCGTACACTTTGAGCCCCAGGCTCTGAAAGTCAACGTAACTTTATGGTATATAGGCTCCTGGGCCCTTGAGTTACTATAGAGGCANTGCCTCTATAGTAACTCAAGGGCCCAGGAGCCTATATACCATAAAGTTACGTTGACTTTCAGAGCCTGGGGCTCAAAGTGTACGAATAGTACCTACTTTGGGCTCTGAAGCATATGAACCGTCTATTTGTGCCTAGAACATAGTATGGAATACCTGTATGAAGGCCTAAGGTAGAGAACGTGAAGTTAATTGCCTGAAACTTGGGGCTGGTATGGGCTGGTACCTTTAGAACTACGTAGTATCATCTTACGGCTGGGGCGGCCTCCGGCTACTGACTCTCCTTGCTCGAGCGGTTGAAGGAAAAAGCATAATCCCACGCAGACCCGAGGCATAGGAAGCAAAGCAGCCCTATATACATCCCAAAATCTTGCGGTCATCGCAGACTCGCACAGCTCTTTACAAGAGATATCAAGCACTATCGTCCTGCAAATGCACGAAACGAAGCAAGGTCGTGGAAATATGACATGACAATCAGGCATGGTGCAATCAACAGCCGGAACTCTAACCCTCGAAGGCTAAGTCATCAAACTCTGGACTGGGGATCTTGAATCCCTATCAATTGAAACCTAGACCCTGAAACCCTAAAGCACGCTAAACCCCAAACGTGACACCTGGGAGCAGGAACCTAGACTTTTATTTTAGTAATTTAGAAGTCCGTAAACCCTACAACCTCGTCCTGAAGCCCTAAGGCCGCAAAACTCTCTGAAACCCTAAACCCCAATCAGACACTAAACCCCAAACCCCCGTCGGAACCCTAAACCCTTGGGGCCCCGCCCGCTGGTTTAGAGTTTTCGGGGTTTGGAACCCAAACCCCAAAGCTTGTGGCCTCGAGGCAGTGGAGGACAAAAGGCTTCCATGCCGCAGCGATCTCGTCGCTGCTAGCGGGTTTGGGCCTGCCAGCCCATTGAGCCCAAGAACGCTTTATTCAGGATTTGAGGGGCTTTTACTAAAGGGTGAGGGTGATTAAGTTTAGGGTTTGGGGTTTAGGATGGTTGAGGGGTTTGGGTTTAGGGTTTAGCTTAGGATGTTTATTTATGGTTGAGGGACGGCTTTATTAAGGATTTTAGGGGATGTAGGCCTGTGATTACTAACCCCTAGCATACAATAGGGATCCTAATAGTAAGGCATTGGGGTTTTGCTTTCTTGAAATTCCTGCATGCCTAGTATGGTTTGAAGCATGTTTCTGCATGAAGGGATTCTTGGGCTCTGTGGGAAACCGCACACATCAGCCATACTTGGGGGGCTTTCTGCCGAAAGCCCTAAACCTTGTACTATCCTGCCATCGGGGTTGTGGAGTATACTTTTGTATAGTCATGTTCAGGAACTCCCAGGAATAATGTCTGTTGTCTATAAGTAGTCCGAACCCTATCAAATTCTGCCAAACCTGTTCAACCTGCCGGCCTCTCGCGCCCAAGCCTTCAAGCAGAAGTCGCCTGAACCCCCCAAATTGTAGATCCTCAGCCCTTAAACACAAAAAAACCCACAGCAACCCTTGCAGAAACCCGTAAAGAATCCCATAAAGGATCTCTTACCGGAACCTGTCGAGGATCCCTTGCGGAAGCCAACGGCCGCAGACTTCAGGGGCCTCTCGTCGAATCCGAAGTTCGGCCAGCGCATGCCGAAGCCGCCGATCTTTACCATCACATTCCTAGTGGAGGGGTTCAGGGTTTCTAGGACTTGAGGCTTTACGTGTTAGGGTTTAGCATTTTGTAAGGTCAAGGGACATGGGGAAATGAGCGTTTCTTCGGCAGTTTCGTCCGTCTAAAGCGCCCACACTGTCAACTGATCATGAACCTGTAATACTGAAGTTGTCTGAAAGTCCCACATGGTGGGGCGCTGTCATAGTCAAGGATTCCGTTCCAGGTAGTAATGTCATGAGAGATGGTTAAAACAGCAGGGCCCTAGTTCCGACTACAAACATGTTTTGCAAAACTAAACACTACCTATAGTCTCCATTGTAGTTCCTTTGGTTAAACCAAAATAAGGAACTACAATGGAGACTATAGGTACCAGCAAGAGAGAAACCCAGCAAAAGGGAACCAGGACCTGATCATCAGTTCGGAAACGAGGAATCCTATAAAACATGCAGGAACCCGAACAAAACAACCCATGGTCATCTACTAAGCAGAAATATGCTCTTGGGTTTAGCTTTTGTGGTTTTAGTGGTTTAGGGTGTGTGCGTTTTGGGTCGAGGGTGAAGAAAGAACGTGAGGTCTGAGGCTGTGAGGCAAAAAGGCTCCAGATTTCTGGTTCAGCAGTATTCCTCGACTAAGGGGTATTGACAACTACCATCGCCACAAGCACCCACATCAACAGCGAGTTTTCAAGGTGATGGCAAGAATCACAGAGCTACGACACGAGCCAAAATTACGCATTTCAGAATGGGTGTGCTCTTGGCAGCAATGATAGCGACAGCAACTTTCAGCAACAGTCTGTGCAAAAGCGGTAAGACCTCAACGACCCCTTGCATACGCCATGCTACGGGCACTTTGCAAGCCGCGCCATCAGCTTTTTCCATTCGGGGAAGACCTCCTCCAGCTTGTAACTTGGTGGAAAAGACATGATAAAGGCCGTTTTGGAGCGGTTTACGGGTTCAAGGGTTAAAGGTTTAATTATGGTAGAAGCCAGAAAGTTGGAACATGGCTTTAGGAGGATTAGTGCTAGGATCCCTTATACTTTACCTTAAGGGTATGAGGACAATTATGTTACAACTTTCAGGCTTCTACTATACCTGTAGTCTCCATTGTAGTTCCTGTTTAGGGGGTTACCTTATAGGATCCTTATGGTATATTTGGTTAAACCAAAAAAAGGAACTACAATGGAGACTGTAGGTATGGTGTTTTCGGGCTTCAGGGATTTCGGACTTGGGATGTTGGAGGGTTACTATCAAAAGGCGAAGGCAGCTTTAAGGCCCCTGGCTCCAACATATGGGTCTGAACAAGCAGCTAGATGTGGTCCCCAAATAGTACACCCCAGAAACCACACTCTAACCAAGCCGCAAAAGTCCAGAGTGTAGGGTATGGGAGCTTCGGAAAATAAAGGACCCCTAGAACCTCAGAAGGCCCCTTTACAAGGCACCAGTACGGACTTGTAAGACCGCCATGTCAATGTAGCGCCTTGCCTGTAATCTCCATTGTAGTTCCCTTTTGGGGTTACCTTATAGGATCCTGATTATATATTTTGGTTAAACCAAAAAATGGAACTACAATGGAGACTATAGGTGGGTCTTGAAGATCAGAGATGACTGAGCATGCCCTACAGAGACGAGTTGTTGGTCTTTTGAACCCGGCAGGATTTGGTGTTAGGTGTCGATTTCAACAGTCCCCCAAATTATGTATAATTATGTATGATTAGGCTCCATATTAAACAATAAGGGAAATTTACAACTCGCCCAAATCGATACCTAGTAATGCATGGCACGTACATGGTCGTTTAGACGCCAAAATGCGAAGTATCCTCGTTGTGAACCCTCAGACTGCGAAGCATCGAAGGATTTCGAGGGACATCCGTACCTTATTGGGATTCATTATAAGGATTGTATATGGGATATCCCTATCCTTCTTTTCTGGGGCCCTGCAGTAACCCACAATCCTCCAACCCTCCGCATTGCTCACTGCGGCAGAAGTGGCTCTATTAATCCCAGCGGATAGCCCATGTGGTCGCACACGATGGTGGTCTCCTGCTACACGGTGCCAAGATAAGCTGTAACAGTATGTTAGCTACACAGTTAGACCGTAAGCAGCCGGTTGTAGGCAGGGTTTTGTGTCCAGGGAGCACGGTTGGGGCGGATACTCCCCTAAACCCTAAACCGGAAAAACCCCACACGGGAAGGCCATGAACCTTGAACCCTACTTCGCAAGCCGTGAGATCGAAGCTAATGCCGAAGCTCGGGTCACGGGCTGTTGGAGGGTCATGGGACTTAGGGCTTTTATAAACGTTCCTTTAAGGGTTCCTTTTAAGGGTTCCATAAGGGTTCCTGTAAGTGCAGAAACGTCTGCTGCCAAGACTCTGGGAATGCCTCGGCAAGATCCGTCAGCGGTGCGATCTGAGGGTGGAAGAGCCAGCCTGGCTCATGATGGGGTTTAGGTTTTTACGACTTGAAAAAAGCTCAGGGGGTTGGGGTTTGAGAGTGCACCCCTTCTGGTTTAACGCTTAAGGTTCGGGGGTTTAGGGTTTAGGACCTTGACCATGGCGATTCAGGTACATTCAAAGAGGTTCACACCTTGAATATAATAAAGCATGTGGGGCTTTCCTTTCACTCCGTTTAGGGTTCAGGGTTTGGGGGTTTCGGGATGCAGGGGTTTAGGGCCTACGGCTTAGGCTATAGAAGATGAGGGCACTTAGAGTGCAGCAACCAGCCTCCCTAGCTTGCAACGAACAGTCGATAGCCCTTGCAAAAGGATTTCACAAGGTCTTTACAAGGCTCCTCAGAGTCTAAGAAGTAACCCGAAACCCTAAACCGTGGTATTGTCGGGCTTTATGAGGGTTCTACAGAGTTCTGCAGGGGTTTAGGCTTCAAGCACGCTCAGAGACTCAGGAAGTTGAGGAACCAAACCCACACACCCTATGCAACACCCGTGACCCCGTCCCAAAGGCCTGAACTCAGAACCTCCGACTTGGATTCCATGGTTTCAATGACTTTTTGCTGGCAGGTTGCAGGTTTTCGGGTGGTGCGTTGTTTAAAAGCTTACAGGATGTAAAGGGTCAGGATCGACAGGGTTGAGAGCGTCATTGCAGAATTTCCGCCCTAAACTTAGGCCTCAGAGCCCAATGCCACGCCCGGCAAACCTGTAACCTGAAGAAATCCTACAAAGCCCCGTAAGCCCTGTGGTTACGATGGTTACTGCTTGCAGCATAGTGGCTGTCGAAAACGAATCCGTACCTGGCCGCAGACTTGGGGGTACGGTTTCGGGTTTAGGCCTTAGGTGTTAGGGTTTGGGGTGGGCTTGGGGCTTTTAGGTTGATGGCTTGAGGTTTAGCAGGGTGGTGGTTTATACCTTCCGTAGCCCCTAAAATAGGGCTACCTCAGCCACCTATATAGCGGCAATGAAGAGATTTCATTCCGGTTTATTCCGGACCCCCTCATGACTGCGAAACTCTGAACCCCAACTTATTTTGGGTTTCACATGACTATCAGTTGCAAGGCCACACAACACTCCAAATCCAGAAAAGCTGCTGAAGAACCTCGGCAGAAAAACATCCAATGAACAAAGAACTCGGTTGTGATATTGTTTAAGGTCACAACCTATACTTGAGACCAGGCACGGAGTGCTCTCAACCGCAGCAAGGTAGCTCTGAAAGCCCCATTTTGAATTCGTGCAGCTTTTCACAGAAACCTTAGAAGCGGAACCCTAAACCCTGAACCCTAAAGCCGAAAGCCTTTGAAGCCCTTAACTAAACTACTTCTGTAAACCCCAAACCCTAAACTACACAAGCCCCAAAAGGCCCTAAACCGGACCAAGATAGGCCTCCGCCCTTACCAAAGATGCCAGGGCACTTCGCGAGCAAGCCAAAGCCCTCGCGAAACTTGGGGTCGGACGCTGTGTTCCTCAAAGGGTTTAGGGTTTAGGGTATAGGGTATAGGGTTTAGGGTTTAGGGTATAGGGTATAGGGTTTAGGGTTTAGGGTATAGGGTTTAGGGTGAAAGGTGGGATGAAGATAGGTGCGATGATCCCCACCTAAGAGCCCATATGTAAAGAAATCCTTCATCCCACCTATGGAAACCGCTGTGTTGCTGGGACCCACTCAGCAAGGCGTCATACGTAGCGTAGTGTTCCTATGCTGTAATCGTAGTATATTCGATATCAATATCGAATTGGCGCTGGAAGAATAAGGGCATAATATTCTTATGGTAACATTGTGACATCACTAGGCTCCAAACAAAAATCGAAAACCGGGCCGTGTTGAACTCCCTCAACCTGTAAAGGAACACGACGCAGCTTGAGGTTCAGGGCAAAAGAAGACACGGAGCTCTGAGGAAAGCAGTGCAGGAATGCTTCTCATGCTAGCTTTCACAACGCCCCTATAGTCTCCATTGTAGTTCATCTTTACGTTAAGCAAGGGCTACTCTAAGAAAAAGAGCTACACTGGAGACTATAGTGACTATAGGTAGACTCTAAATTCGAGTCTCACCCTGAACGAGCCAGCGCTTCAGTCCGAGAACCGCCCCCCCCCGGAACCGGGAAACCTTTGATGGTCAATTTTTAGCGAAATCCAACGAAACCTGAGCTGGATACAGAACAGCTACACCTGACTAAGCTGCCTTTAGTTGTTTATGTACACCTTGAGTTAGGACCCGACTCGCAGCTACCCACGACTTGCTGAGCAAAGGCACGCATCGCAGTGCACCGCATCAGAGATGAGCGGATGGCCGGTGTATGCAAGGCCGTGCCGGATACCTGTAAGCAAACTCCGTTCCAGCCTCGGGGTTTAGGGGCTTAGGGGCTTTGGGGTTTAGGGCTCAGGGTTTAGGGCTCACTGTTCGGAGTTTGGGGTGCACAATCTAAGGCTTTGCAGGTGGATTTGGGGCTTTCGGCACAGGGTTGTCCAGATTCGAACCGGAGCGACAAACCTCAAGTGAAGTCCAACACATCAATAAACTCGTTCCCTGAGCAGTATACACCGACTCCTAAATCCTACAGACTCCTAAAGCACTAAAAAGGCCCCTAAACCCTAAACCCCTAAACCCTAAACCCCTAAACTGCCGAGAGCGCCGCTGACCATTTGCATGGGCGCTCGAGGCTCCGACCGAGGCCCCCGGGCCCAGC
>BGNK01002039.1:44593-117367 GCA_003297005.1 Symbiodinium sp. clade A Y106
GCGACGACCCACAACCCGACAGCAATCCATCTCAGTTGTGCTTTGCTGTGAAATTGGGTCGCTTATACTGCGAAAGGAAGCAGAGAGCAAGAAAGCCCCCCTTGAGGGGGGTTTGGGGGGTGAACCCTAAATCCTAATTGAGAATAGTTTGGGTGGCTGGGGTGGGACTACATGCTGAAGCAAGCGCGCGATTAGTGGGTGCGCCCCTATGCCAAAAGCAAAAGGCGCACCCACCGCGCGCACACTGTCTACACACCCTAAACCCTAAACCCCTAAACCCTAAACCCTAAACCCTAAACCCTAAACCCTACCACCCAGCCCTCCAAGCCTGCCTTTCACCAAAGGGTTCTTCTTGTAGTGGATCAGAGCAGGCTCCACAGCCTTTCCGAGCCGAAGGTCTGCAAAGCAGACCATGCCTCAACAGCTGTTCCTGCTCGTTCTGCTAAGGCTTTATATAACCTTTCTTAGGGTGCCTTGTAAACATTGTAGGAGTTTAGTTTTAGTAGGAGTTTATCGGGGTTAAGGATTCTAAGTCTAGGGTTACACATAAGGTGTTCTATAGGAGCTCCATACATATGGACCGAGTAACCGATCGTGTTAGAGTTTGTACCCGGACATTCTGGGTCACAACCCCCGATTTCGTACAGTTTTGGTTTTGGACCGCAGGCAAGTTTCCGGATCCGGAGTACAGAGTTTGGGGGCTTGCGGCTGTTGCGTTCAGTATCTTCTTTACGACCCTAAACCCTGAACTGCAGCATCAACTGCTAAGGTAGGCATCACATTTCAAACCACAGGGGAACCTGAATTCTGTGGATGCGGCCATGATTAGCACAAGGGCCTTAACGGGTAGAATATTTGTTTAGGTAGAGGATTTAGGGTTTAGGGCTTAGGGATTACCACCTCTATAGTTCCTTCATGCCGGGTGCGCTGGCGTATCTGAATGCAGAAAAATTCTAGGACTATTGGAGCCGAGCCGTGGTCTTTAGCAAGCTCTCGAGGTAGCAGTAGAGCATGCACCTAGTTGTACGGGAAATTTACAGGGACCCTGACAATTGAAATATGGTTCGGGAAAAGAACAAACAACAAGTAGGATGGTGACTTACAAGGGAGTCATATTACAAGTTTAAGGCCCAACGGTACTGCAATGTACTGCAAGACAAGAGGTCTGCTATGGTGCTGATTCCTGAGAATGCGAGACTAGGGAAATAAGATCGAGGATGAACTCCCGTCACCCGTCTAGTGAACTTAAAGCGCAAAGACTTGAATCCAACACCTCCGGGTGCCCTCTTGAGTAGGGGCAGCTTTGCTAAGCGTGAGTTACTCTTGTGCAGTCTATGATCAAGACATTCCGTGTCTACCTTCGGGGCCTTAACAATTAGAACAGGGTTTTGGGGCCCATTCTACCATAGTTATAATAAGGAGCCCCAAAATAGTATAGGTAATTACCACCAGATATTCCATTCAACTCAGCGGCCCTTGCACAGCAGCGGGTGCTTCGCATGAACCTCCGAGACCATTGCTGCCTGCTCGGATGGGCTGCAGGGTCCCAGCGCCAAGCGGCCCGTGGGGTCTGTAAAAGAAAATTATTTTTTTTAGGGGCCTTAACAATTAGAATAGGGTTCCTTTAAAGGATTCTTAAAAAGATTCCTATAGGGGTTACTATAAGGGGTATTATGGGGACAGGGTTTAATATACGGGCCTGAATAATTAGAGTAGGCTTTTGCGGGCCGTTCTACCATAATTACAATAAGGAGCCCCCAAAATAATATAGGTGATTATTTAGGCTCCTATATTATACCCGAAGCCACTTGAACCTTACTCTAACGACTGGCCCCCTGAACCCTACTCCCTCCAAAATCCCCTCTCCAAAGACGACGAGGCCATAGAAAACTCTTTATGAAACCCTCCAAAACCTGGCAACGCTATAGGAAAATTCATGGCAAAGCACTATTGTCGCACAGTACTCTTCTTAGAAGCCAAGCAACAAAAGCATGGATGTGGAGATCTCAACCACGAACGTACTCCAACACCCTGAAAAACCACAATACTATCCTAGGAAGTTGCAAAGTTTTGGTATATATGATCCCGGTTCGGCGGGCCCCTCCCCTCCCCCCCNGGTGTGGTTGTGGGTTGCTTCCCTCCCCCCCCTGTGGTGTGGTGTGGTTGTGGGTTGCTTCCCCCCTCCCTGTGGTGTGGTGTGGTTCGGGTGTGGGCTTTGGTGGTTCCCCCCCTTCCCGCGCTGTGGCGTGGTGTGGGTTGGGAAGTGCCCCCTGCATGTTTGGATCTGCTTGGGGGTGTTTGGTAAACCCATGCTCATGATGATATTGATGATATTGATGATGATGACGATAGTCACCATCATCATTATCACAATCATCTTAGTGTTTCTTTGGTTGGTCGTCGGGTATCTCTTGCCCATGTGCCTGCTGACGATTATCGCTTTATTGACCGTGGGGCCACGATCTTTGTGACAGTTGCCGCTTTGGGGCAATTGCAATAGGATGGGTCAACTGTCAAAGGGATCGGGCCTGTCAGGGAACGCGGTCCGCGTGATTGCTGCCTTGTTTAAGACCCTCATGTCGGAGTCCTCTTTCGGAAGTGTCTGCAGTCACCTCGTGACAGTTGGTGGCTTTGGCTTTGGCAACCTGAAAAATGTGCACTGTCACACGGATCGGGCGTCTTGGGACGCCATCCTCGTTGACAGTTGTCGCTTTTGGAGCCCTCATGTGGAAAAAATGTGCGCGGTCACACAGATTCGGCTTGGGGAGAGTGGGGGGGGGGTACCATCGGGGGGGGTCAGCGAACCGAGAACCGGGATCATATCCCCTAAGCCCAAAGCCCCTAAACCCAAAGATGGTATGTATCCCCTAAAGCTCTAACCGCTAAATCCAAAAATAGACTGTAGCACTCTGGAACCCGAGCCTCACCAACTGGCTCCATACACTCCTCTACACCAGGGGTCTTCCAGCCGCACTCCATGTAGATGGTGCCCACCACCTTCTCGGGTCTAGTTTAATGTTTAGTTCAGGGCTTTGTAGATGAAAAACCCCAAACCCTAAACCTAAACCCATAAACCCTAAACCCAAGACCCCAAACGCTGATTCCTTTGCTGTTGAACGACATGTCTTGGAGTTTTCCGAGGATCTGCTTTAGAGCTCCGGTGTCTGTGAGCTTCTGGGGTTGATCGCTTAGGGTTTTCAGGATGTGGGGGTTGGAGGAAGCGCTTCGAATAGAAGCTTGAGTACTTCGCAAGACTAGTACGTATTCCTTCGGGTTTGTGTTTGCTACTGTATAGTTATACCCCCACCCAAACCATGTTCTAACCGTGAAGAACCCTAAACCCGAAATCTCTAAACGACAAAGCCTATAGTGAACCCCGGAAAGTTGGAACATCGATTTAGGATGATTCATGCTGGGATTCCCTTTGCTTTACTTTAAGGGCATGAGGCTAATGATGTTCCAACTTTCTAGCTTCTACTGTAGATCATCGGACTTTACAAAAGTCTTGGGCTGAAGGGAAATCGGACCTTCGGGCTTGGGGTCACTCGAACGATTACGCAGACCCGTAATGCAAAAGATTCCTTAGACCCCGTTTAGAAGGACAGCAAAAAAGTAGATTCCTGTATACCTGGCCCTTTAAGTAACCAGGAACTGTTATTTCATAAGGGTTCCTTTAAGAAACAAGTATTAAAGTATGGTACTCCAAAGCCCAGATACCCAAACAACTCCAAGAGCAGTATAGAAATGGCCAACTAGGGTGCTCAGGTATACAATGGACTAAGTGCGTAGAGTCGACAGGGTTCAACATATTGGGTTTTCAGACCTCTATGTTCGGTTAGTAGGAGGAGAGCGCAGGCACTCAGTCCCTTCAAGTACGGCTGTGTTCAGGGTTTAGGTTTCTGGGCGGGGGAGGGTTCCAGGGTGCTTTGGCCATTGGCGCCTTGGGGTTGTTGCAGCTTCTATTTCGGGCCTAATCCTAAATCCTAAACCCGAAAACCCTACTCCACGCCTTAAGGCCTGGCCAACATAGAAACCCCGAAACCCTGTTCTGATTCTGCGAATCGAGGACCCCCTACTGCATGCGCCAGCCTTGTGGCCTCTGCCATTCCCCTCGATGTCTTTCATGAGCTCCTCCCCCATGTAAGGGGTGAGGAGGGGCCTGGGCTTTAGGAGCCTGGGGCCGTTTTGAAGAGGTATCCGAGAACAAACTAGCACCCTTGCAAAAGTGTGCCACCCAACCATAAATCCTAAACCGTAACACTACACCCTAAACCCTGCACCTAAGTATTGCGGACCAAGGGGCAGCCGAGCGCCGAAGGAGTGGATGAGCTTGGGATCCTGTTTCTCGAGGTTTGCCATCGAGTCTGCGTCGTACCTGGATTCACTGCTCTGGGTTTAGGCTTGAGCGGTCTCGGCAATGTAGGAACCTGATTAAGAAACCCTGGGCCTATAACGCCAAAATAGTAGGGTTCATATAATATAAGGAACCCTAATAAGGGCCCAAGGTTTCTTAAACAGGTTCCTACATTAGGCTTGAGCGGTCTCGGTATACAGGGATCCGAGGTCCCTGAGGGTTCAAGGTTCATTGCCGGGTTCATGGCTTAGGATTCATGGAGTTGCGGCATGGAGGTATATGACCTCGCGGCTTGACGGGTTTAGTTGCTTCTTATCGGTTCGGAGCTGAGACCTTTGGCGTGCATGAATCCAGCTCTTCTTTCTGAAACTCCTATACTAAACTCAGAGGCATGACCGGGTAAAGGACTCAAAATAGCCTGGGTGCTGAAGGTACGTGAGCTTGATGACCCACTTTGGAATAGGCAATCCTTTGTCGTGGGTCTTAAAGTCGAACAGGTGATGGTGCGCATCCAAAACTTCAATCTCCGGATCGACCGCATCCTCTTCATATTGCGCATTCCACTCGTTAATGGGCCACCTTACTGCTGAGCTTGCCAGGGAAGAACAGCCGTCTGCTAATCGGAACACGGAACCCCAGACCTTCCAGAGAACTACAGGTTGCCTACCGAAAAACAGGTCTTACAACCTGTTGGGGGGTATACTAGTGTACTGTAAAAACACAGAAAATATATTGAAGGAACACCCAGAACCAAGCCACTTGTGTTTCCGAAGCCCCAGCAAAAACCTGACATCTACCCCTGCCAGAAGCTTCGCCAGCCCGCAGCAGCATTCACAGGCCATGATGGCGAACAGGGACCTATCCACCCCCAAAGCCTAACCCCAGCAGTAAATCCAAAACTCGCATCACCGACCCCTAAAACTAAACTCTAAACCCTAAACCCCACCTAGACCCCCCAACTACCCTCTAATATACCCTAAATACCCACTATTCAGGGCCATTTAAAGGGCTCTCTTCAGAGGCGCTTGGGAGGTCCAGGACTCCCAAGGTTGATCCCCGAGTCCTACACTTGAGTCGGGGTCGGAGTTCGAAGCTCGATGCGCTTAAAGCTTCAGCGCTGAAGCCAGTTTAGGGTTTAGGGTTTAGGGTTTATAAGGGTTTAGGGTTTAGGGTTTATAGGGTCATTGCGAAGAGAAAACTGGTGAAGTAAGACGCTCGGTTTTAGAGTTGGGGGCTTGGGGCTTAGATGGTTTAATGCCGAGGACCCAGAGATACGTCCGTGGATTCTATTTCGTGGGATCGCTGTGCGCCAGGGTAGTATCGACGCAGAAAAGCAAGTAGTATGGAGGCTATTCCAAGGGGGAGTTCGAGGACCCCTCAGAGCCCGGTTGCCTCATGTACCTAGTACAGGGGCACCCTGAGGAAGAATCTTGGCAATTATTCAGACCTCTATAGAAACTATAGGATGTAGCTGGTTTAGGGTTGCTGTTCCCTACACCCTATACAAAGCTTAAAACAGCCATAACCCGGCAACCTAGTGAATAAACGTTTCAGGTAGAACAACCTCACAGTACCCATAACCCAAGCAACCTTTCTCTACACATAGATACATGTATATATGAATATACTATGTGTGTAGGTATATAATGTATGCGTATATGCACGCGTTATGTGTGTATTTATATATATATATATATATATAATCATGTATGTATGTATGTGTGTATGTATGTATGTATGTATGCATGCATGTATGTATGTATGTATGTTTGGGCCTCTAAGTTGATTGTGCTGAAGCATCAGGTGCACCGAAAAACTCAAACTCAAACTCCGATGCCCTGAAAAGCCCACACCCTAAATCGGTCTGTCCTACCAGGACCCCAAAAGTATGTAGAATTATAGCCTGTTATAGGTTTTGGGCCATTATTTTACCTACTTTTGGGGGTTTAGGTATATCTCTCTCTCTCTCTCCCTCCTTGCTCTCTCTCTCTCTCTCTGCCTCTCTCTCTCGCTCTGACACTCTCTCTCCTTGAAGCTGTTTGCGGATACCCCAAACCCTAGATGCAGGCTAAACATATACCTTATTCGAGAAAGAACGACATTTAGAGGAGCTAGTCGTACTAAAAAAAAGCAAGCCTATTGGCTTTTAACCTTGCTGACACTGAGTGCACAATGCAAGCAACACTAGAAGCTAAACCTGCCAGTACCTTAAACCATGAACTCCCGAACCCTGAATTCCTTCACCATAATTACACCCTAAATTTTGAATAAACTCTACTAAACTTCTTGTACGACTCAGAAAAGCTCGTCGAAACGAGGAACTCCAGCTCCACTCAACGCCGGCAGCGCAGTTCGCGGTTCTCCTCCTCCAGCTGGTGGGCCCGCTGCTCCCAACTCGAAAGCGGACGGAGAGTACCTATAGTTTCCATTGTAGTTCCTTCTTTTGGTTTAACCAAATATATAATAAGGATCCTATAAGGTAACCCCAAAAAGGAACTACAACAGGTAGACCAGGTTCTGATCGGAAATCGACACGTCTTTTACAGTGGGAAGGCCGCTGTCTACTCGATCGACCGTCCCAGTGAACTGCCCGTTGTCCCGAGAATGCTGACCGGTCTCTGATCAGGGTTCGTGACGGCGCGTGAACCCGAAGCGACCGCCTGTCCTGCTCAGCCGGTACAAATTCGCGGAACTTTTGGCTGAAGCTGGCCCTGACCAGCTGGACAGGCCGAAAGACCAGACGTGATATCCAGTCTGATCAGCAGCTCTCTGCAATGAAGACGAGAGTACCAACATGACTATCTAAAGACGCCCCAAATACACGCGCGACGTCAGGAACATTCGCGACCGTACATAGACACCTCATTCCCCTTGTTGTTTTAATTCTTTTTCCTCCCAGGTCCTAAAAAATCGCAACAACAAATCTCCATCCCAAAACCCAAGGTCCGAACCCACGCTCGGAAACAACTGAAATGTGTCGGGCTCTCACACTTCGGGGGCTGAAAAGGCTTCCCTTTAAAGGCAATGGGTAGGGTTTAAAGGTTTATTAGGGTTTAAGATTAGGGGTTTTGGGGTTTAGGGTTTAGGGTTTAGGGTCATATATGGAAGTTATAAGCCCGAAAACGCTTGAGGCTGCCTAGTCTATAAAGAAAACACCTCACCAATACCTCGAAATCAGGTCGGACGGCGCCTTCTTGGCCTCTGCTTTTTCGTCGTCCATGGCTACAACCTGTCAAAAAGCCGCCGCTTGGAGTTGACATATCTGGAGTTTAGAGTTTCGGATTTTAGAGCTTGGGATGTGGAGCCCAGACATGTTACGTATCAGCCTTCAGGGAGTTCTTGGCCCAAAAGGCTTGACACCCCCGGCGTGCTGGGCTGGACTTGGGCCTCCGGGCTTTGTGTTTCAGCCTACTTGTCAAGTATCCTAGGGGAACTAGAGGCTAACCGTTGGGATTCTATCGGGGTTAATTATAAGGGTACCGGTTACCATGGCCGTTTCAACAATTCTTTCACCGAGTATCGTATCGAACCGCCCGCTCCCGTATCGAACCGAACCGAAGTATTTGGGACCCACGATGTGTAGGCTTCACGATCTAGGGCTTGGGATTCAAGCTTTCGGGGTCGGAAGGTCGACAGGCCAGGGCCTCCGTGTGCAAGGATTCGGGATTAGGGTCGCACTCGCCGAAGGCAGCCAAGGCTCCTCCAGCTTAAACCTTAAACTCTTGGTCAAGGTCTACTACAAGTGGAAGTAGTCCGAAGCTGGCTACCGAAACAAAAGGACGACAAACACAAAATCTGTACCTCAGCTTCTGCAGTGTCCTGAAACGCTGAAGCTCTGTCAGTTGGAAAGCCAGTTGGAGTACGACATTCGGCAGCGATGCACAAGGCATAAGGAAATTCGTGCACCGGTTCAGTACCAGAATCCAAAATGACCGAACCTAAGGAACCACTCCAATGTATTAGGATCCCTGTTATACTCCCCAGAAAGGGAGTCGGTCTTTCATCAGAGGTCTGCATTGTGGCAGCATGGACTCCTGCTATTTTATGATGTCTCAAATCCTCAACCCATCTTCAACGCCAGCTATAAGGAACCAAAACAAACACCAGCCAGGGCCGTGACGAGACTTAAACCCCAAGCCCATGCTCTAAACCCAAACTCTAAACCCAAACAGTGCGAAAGGTGCCTAGCACCGGCAAAGCCAACTCTTGTAAACTTCCAGCCCCAGAGCATGGAGTAAATGACCCGACACCGCCACGTTGTGTAGGAAATCACTGAAAAAATTGGAAAATGACATAAGACCTGTCTTCCTCACCCTAAACGCCCGAACCGTAAACCCCAAATCCTAAAGCCGAACCTTCAAATCCTACATCCTGAAATACCCAGAAGCCCTCATCCCTAAACCCATAATAGAGGCCTTGACAGTTAGAGTAGGGTTTCGGGGCCCATTATACCATAATTACAGAAAGGAACCCCAAAATAGTGTTGGTAATTATTCGGGCCCCTGTATTCCTAATCCCTGACCTAAACCCTAAACCCTAAACCCCTAAACCCCTAAACCCCTACACCCCTAAACCCTAAACCCTAAACCTTAAACCAACCCTGGAGCCTGGGAAGTGGCTGCAAACGGCAGCTTGGCATTGGGCTTCCCATGAATTGGGCCCATCATGTGACGGAACCGCATTGAGGGTTTCAGCATTTCAAGGTTCAAGCGTCAGGGTTCTTAGGCTTTGAAGGTTTAAGGATTATCAATCATAAACTAGGTTCCTGAGTAGACCCTTTATAATAAGGGTACCCTTTTTCCTAATACTCAGTTTTAATAAGGGGACCCTAAAACAAAAAGGGCAAAAGGGCACTACTCAGGAACCTAGTAANAACTAGGTTCCTGAGTAGACCCTTTATAATAAGGGTACCCTTTTTCCTAATACTCAGTTTTAATAAGGGGACCCTAAAACAAAAAGGGCAAAAGGGCACTACTCAGGAACCTAGTAAAGATTGAGGGATTTTAGAGTTTTGGGTGGGTTCAGGGGGAGGGTTTGATGCTTTGAATGTTTAGGGAAAGGCTTTTTGCGTGGTGCAGAAGGGCTCCAGGAAGAACCACAAATCCTAAACCCACAGATTTTTTTTTCGCTCTCCGGTTTAGGGTTTGGGGCCCAGGAAGAACCACAAATCCTAAACCCACAGATTTTTTTGGGGGGGCTTTCTGGTTTAGGGTTTGGGGCCCTGGGGTCGGTTTTCGGTCTCCTCGCGCCGGGGATCTTTCGGCCTTTAACTGACTGTCTGGTGCTTAGTAGGGAATGGGGGAATGGATCCTAAAAGCAGTCCCTATATAATCCCCCCAATAATAGCCCCTAAACCCTAAACCCTATATTACCCTATATTACCCTATATAATCCCCCCAATAAGAGCCCCAATAACCCATTCCCCCATTCCCTACTAAGCACTAGACAGTTTACGGTTACTAGTCCTCAGGATGATAGGGGCTTTCAGGGTTTCTGGGATGCTTTTCTTTGAAGTCTTGGGCTAAGGTTTCCGGGTCTTAACTTGACTTACCTAGAGGCTCATACCCTACCCCTTTTTTAGGATACCTAGTTTTATGGTTAGGATCTGTTATCTTAAAAAGTCGGCGCCCTAAAAAAGGGTAGGGCATGAGCCTCTAGGTACGTTTAAGTGCTCAGGACTTTCAGGGGCTTTTTTTTGGGGATGCTTTTTTGGGGGTTGAGGATCCCCGGTCGTGCAGGGTTTGGGATGGTTTTGGGACTAGGTGGGGCTTTTAAAGTTGTTGAAAAGTAGTAGTAAATAAGATCCTCCTAAGCCCAAGAAGGGAAAATAAAAAATGTCCTAAAGCCCTACCTAGTGGGAGGGCTGAAGCTTGAGGCTTTGAGTTTCAGGGCTTCCCGTTTCCTTGGTGGCTGTCAGTATCAAAGGGTTTCAGTGTTCGCATAAAGCTTGCGGGCCTAGAATTCATAATTCGAGGGTCTTTACCTGCCGTCGTGTTGGTTTCGGACTACATAATCAAGAAAACCATGAAGGTATATCTCTCTCGCAGAGGTTTGGGTTCTGGGCCTGTTGTTGACAAAATGTGGGCTTCGCACGTAGAGGTCAAAAACCCGTGGT
Organism: Symbiodinium sp. clade A Y106; assembly: GCA_003297005.1. NCBI lineage: Eukaryota > Dinophyceae > Suessiales > Symbiodiniaceae > Symbiodinium > Symbiodinium sp. clade A. The sequence continues at coordinate 55,063 of BGNK01002039.1, forward strand.
TTAGGGCTTAGGGTTTGGTGTTCACCATAAGTGCCGCTTGGCTGCTCAGGCTAGCTGCGGCGTTGAGGAGGCTGAGGCAGCTCCAATGTTTCTCGTACTAACCATGACCTCCTCCAGCTCATCGCCGAGCCGTTCCATGCAATGGGTGCATAAGTTCTAGCCCTGCCGGGGACATCTGGCACATCGTTTCCTGCAGGTTGCTCTGGATGCAGGAGGGCACAAAGCTCGGCAAAGTCGAAGACGAGGCTCCCATAGCCTCCTCAGCAAGGGTGGCAACTTCCTCGAGGCCGAGGACTGCACACAACACACCCACGGCTTCCGGAATAGGTTGAGGATCCTCTAGTATGGGCAGAGACAGAGAGAGGACTTGAAGGGCCCGGGAAAACCTTCTGAATAGCGTTATACAAGCTTGTCTTTATAAAAACCACGCGGACCTCTATAGGAACCGTAGTATACGTTTCATATGCACCTTGATTCCTGGGCCGTAGGAGGGATTTGCCTTGGCGAAATCGTTCAGAGTTGAGCGTCAAGGGATCAGGTTTCACAAGCGTAGTACCCGGGTATTGTTGGGCTTTAAACGGATTCTGCACGGCTTGCACAGGGCCTTAGGGCTTTCCGATTTAGCCTCAAGTCTTGCGTGCTTTACAATATAAGGCTGTCGGAGGCAGGGAATGTAGGGATGACTGCTTCATGGTTTAGGGTTGCGTTGCGCTCTGCGCACGTGAAACACCCACTTCCTTTATAGGATATGTATAGCAGTGTAGAGCCTAGCGCCGTCCAAGTGCATGACAAACAACAGGGGCGGGGGTGTTGGCTACTTATCTGCCGTGGAAGCTATATGAAGGCCCTGTAAAGCCCATGGGAATCTCCACTAAAGCCCTTTGAGAACCGCATCAACACCCTTGAAGCACCCCATAAGAACCCTACAAAACTCACCCTTGCAGTAATCAACTCTAAACTGCCCCAAACCCATAAGAACCGCCGCCAAACTTTTGGCGCCGCATCGCCCGCTGTCCATGAGGGTTTCTAGCGAAATTGAACACTGCGCGACAGCGACAGCTGCGCGCAGTTCCTACTGAAGAGATTTGTCTGAAGCCGCTGAGAGACAAGAAGAGCTAAATCGACGATACCCTGCAGAATGGTTCAACTGAGTCTAAACCTCAAGGGTGTGGTAGGTTACACCCTGAAACCAAAAACAGCGGCTGATCTATAACCCCGACATTTTCCATTTTCAACCTCAGCCATGCGAATAAATGATGGCCAAAACCCTGAACCGCTAAAGCCCCAAAACAAGGGTCAAATAAATCAAGGCGCATTTTGGGCTATACTCTTGTATAAGCTCAAACAAGCTACGCCCACACTTCAAGTCCTAAGCTCAAAGCTCTTGCCACAGAGCAATGCACAGAGTAGATAGGGTTTCTGAAAGATCGGCATACTGTAGAAGCTACAGTGTGAAGCCCACGGGTTTTTCGGCTTTAGGGTCGCCGACGACCGCAAGCTAAAAGCACACTAAGACTAAAAACATCCTAAAACCCAACCTTATAAGATCCTAAACCCTTAATCCTCAACCTCAACATCTCCAGCTGTAAATCCTTTACCCATAGGCTCCATAGTAGTTCCTTTTGGGGACTACCTTATAGGATTCTAAATACGAGCCCCCAAAAGGAACTACTATAGCCTGTGGGTAGTGCAGCATTGCACCCTCAAGTCACACAGCCTTGATGCCTAAACCAGGAAAGCCTGATGGAGTCTCAAGGTCCTAAGCTGGTATCTTAAACTTACCTGGACGCCAAATAGCGTACTTTTTTAGGGGTCCCTAATATGAGTTCTGTATATATAATGAGTCCTTAAACAGGTAGGTTATATGAGTTTAAGGTAAGGGTTCTACGAGTTTCTGTAAGTTCGACACACCAAAACAAAATCGTATTCAGCCGACCTGCGAATGACCCTGATTCACTGATCCTCCAAATGCATCCGATAAGCCCTTAGACATTCCTAGGTTCCTCAGAAGAAGGGTACCATGTTCCTAAGTCCTATTGCTCAGTTTAAGTACGGAGACTTCAAAAACTCCGGCCCATGAGAGTACCCTGCAGAGCCTACTTGGTATACATCGGAATAGAAGTTTTCTATGGCAGGGCTTCACCATTCCTGGCGCAGTTCTTAAAGAAGACGCGCTCACTTCCGAGCCGAGGCGCTATGGGAGGCGGGATCCAATGAACGTTTGTCCGGGGGCTGAGTTCCAACATGGCCTAGGGCCTAAGGCGTTGAAATTTTCTTTAGCTTGAGGACGTCAAACCCTAATCCCTAAACGCTGTAGTTAAAACCCCAAAGCCTCAGCGAACTTCGCGAAGACTCTGAAAACTTTCTTCGAAACCCTGGACACTCTCTGCGTGAGGCTCAGATGTTGCGAGTTTCTTGTCGAGCCCTGCAACGAAATCCCTAATAGAAGGTACTGAATTAAGGGATTACAAAAAACACACAGGCTCGGGATAGGCACATGAGCTGAAGTACAAACACACTGAAAAGAGCAAAGCCTGTACTGTACGCATCCGCGCTCCAAACGCAATCTACGACGTTCAGATTCTGAGTTTAGGGCTCAGGGTAGTGGCTCAGGGTATGTGACAAACGTTCGACCAAGACGGGCTCTTCGCTCCTTCTGCATCGTCATCTACTGACTTCTCTGGTGTCCCTTTCATCGCTCAAGGTGTACCTGCAATTAGAGCCCAAACCCTATGAACTAGCAGATTAATACCCTCTAGTTGTTCTGAAATAGTAGATCGTTGGGAACTTGGGAACACAGACAGCACTGTCCCCCGAAAACTGAACCCGAACATCATTTAACATACCCTGAACCATACGTACTTACATCAGCCCTATCGCAAGCTTTGAATCGAAAGACGTACGATGCTGACGCACACGTGCTTTCTAAACTATATATGTGTTTTCTTTACTGGCCCTTTTATGATGTGGACCTTGCAGGACCCTTAGCAAAACCAGGCGAATCCTTCATAATAATTAATGCTGCAAGCAAAAATCCTAGATACTTAACTTTTTGGAGAGTCTACTCTAAAGATGAATCTTTGGAGCAAGAGCCTGATTCCAGGCGGCCGGCGACGCCAAGGGCTTTGCTTTGACATTCCACCCCCATTGCAGACCAGGCTCACTGGCGAGCCGGTCTTCGTTGCACCTGGGTGCCTCCGAAAACCGCTGAGTTAAGAAAGAGGTGGGGTGTCTTAAGAATTCAGAAGCCGGAGCACCTTTGAGGGCCCTTTTTATACGAAGTCGTACTATTCAGTGTCTATACTAGGGTGCCTTATTTTCTGAAGCAGGAATGGATTCCCTTCACCCAAAAAACCCTGACCGCAGACATCACAGACCACTCTCGGGCTTCACCTTAAGCCCGAAACTTAAAATTCACAAGACGAGCAGAGGTCTCGGGAATGTCTAGGGTTTAATTGAATGACTTTGCGGCTTAGTTTAATGACTTGAGTGTAAGTTTAGGCTGTAGGTTGGGGTTCATGCAACCTCCAAACTGTGGCCTTTAGGGGGCCTACGGGTTCAGGGCTTTAAATTGGGCTTAGGGTTTAGGGAACCCTAAATAACTCATAAATCCTATAAACCCTAGACCCTAAACCCTATAAATCCTAAACCCTAAACCCTGAACCCTGAAAGGAGCCCTGAAAGGAATCCTTCAACAGGCTTTGACATGGTTCGAAAATCGGCGGTGAACACATCTCAGGGGCCCTAACAGTGAGAAGAGGGTTTTGGGGCATGTTAGAGTAATACTCTATACAGAGTGATTATACAATTATATATATATATGTTTGTTTGTACGGAGTGACTATAGTGACAGTATAGCTCTCATTTTGAGTACCCTGGCACCCAGGTGCAGCTCACATCAGTCCAATCGGAAGCCCGCGAGACCTTGCAGGTGTCATGGCATCTACCCTGAGGCCCCAGAGTAGTTCCTTTTTGGGATTACCTTATAATAGGATTCTATACATGAAGCCCCAAAAGGAACCACTATGGGGCCTATGGGTAGAGGCACAGTTAGGTTTCGATGCCTTGTGTTTGTGTGCTTCTTTTCGGAGCCCTTTCATAGTTTCCATCTTATCGGTTTTTTTTGCGAGCAAGAGTGCATTTATCTACCGGTCCTCGCAATCGGAACACTGCTGATTATCGAAGGTCTGAGAGTCCTATGTCAGGAACCTGTTTTCTGAAACTCGCTTATGTACCTTTCTTGCGAGTTTAGTGCGTTGCTTATTGGCTAGGGCCTTACTCGCTTGAGTATGACTTTTATTCTAAATCTTCTATTCGAGTGTCTAATTTCTCATGCCTTCTCGTTGCAAGCAATTGCACGCCCTACCGCGAAACGCCTGAACTGAACACAAGCCAAACCGCCGAACCCCACACCTTCAACTCTAAATCCTAAACTAAACCCTAACCCTAACCCGAACTCTTCAAAGTGTGTCGTAGGTGCTAGCGGCCCGTTCTTGCGTCAAACACCCAAACCCAAAACCACTCTCGAGCTCAGTATAGGGCCTGGATTAGGGTTTGGGGCTTAGGGCGTATTGCAGTATGCTTACAACAAGGAGCCCCCAAGAACTGAAATTCTGGTGCAACTGCGGGGCTGTGGGTTAGGGTTTAGGGTTTAGGGTTTAGGGTTTGGGCCTAAGGCGAAAGGCTTCGAGTTCTGCAGATTCTGGCACTTCCCTCAGCTCCCGGCTGCGACGAAGAAGTGTTGGAGCTTTGTGCCTTCCCAGGTGTCCAATAATCCTATGGGATCCTTATTCCATATTCCGAATACGAGGCCCGTGTTCAGGACTTTTCTGGGCTCTGAATTTGCGACTTAGATGGGATTTAGGTTTCGAAATGCCCCTTCAAATCATATTCAATGCGAATGATTCCTGGGGCCCACCAAGATCCAGGGTTCAATTCAGGGTTTACCCAAAGTTGAGGGTTCATGGCAGGGTTTAGTGTTCAGGGTTTAGGGTTGAGGGTTTTCGACATCAGGTTCACATCTTCAGGCCGGAGTCTAGAAGAAGCATTCCAGCTCCTGTGCTTGAGATTCTGTAAGACCATGCTAGAAGCCCAACATCGCAAACATAACCCAATAGGAGGGGCTGCTGTCTTCGAAAGCTTGCGAACAACCCTGTGAACAAAAACATGCACGAATCATGCAAGGAACCCTAATAAAGGCACAAGGTTTCTTAATCAGGTTCCTACATGAGGCCCAAACCTTGAAAGACAGACCTCTGAACCCTACACTCCTAGATCTCCTAACCCAAAAGCGCTCAAAGTACCCTCAACAGAGACCTTACGGTCCGTGAACTCTAAAGCCCCTCAGCTTCAACCCCTTCCTGGACCCTAAACAACCTACCTTTTGAAGGACTTCTATAAGGAAGTCATAATAAGGAACCCTATAAAAAGGTAGGTTCTTAAGGGTCCAGGTAAACCCTAAACCAATCGCAACCTCCGAATCCCCCCAAGCCGGACTCCAGGCTCCTACCTGTCGCTGCTCCAGGGAAAGGTTGGCCACCTTGGAATACGGTTTAGGGTTTAGGGTTTAGGCCAGCAGACAACCAAAACCCCAAGGGTCCACGTCTAGGTGGGGGCTTTTAAAGCTTTTGAAAAATTGTAGTAAATAAGATTCTTAAGCCCAATAAGGGAAAATATAAGATGTCCCAAAGCCCCACCTAGATGTACCTATCTCTGAATCCACAAGCGCTGAGCTGAGGGCATAGGATTTGGGTTTTAGGCTTGCCTACAGCCTGTCACCTTACTGAATATCAAACTGCTGAAAAGATGCAAAACCCTCTTAGCCCGGTGACCCCTGAAACTTGCTGCAGATTTCATTCCGAATTGAAACAAGAAGGTACCATCACAACGATTCCTGTCCCAAGTTACCCTAGTTCCGCAGTAGCCCTTCAAGAAGGATGGGGTACTACGGCGGGCTCCTCTCACCCCTCTTCAAACACCTCTCCCTAAACTCGAACGAACACGGGCCTTGAACCAGCGCCCGCAATGACATACTGTTTCAATGGTCGTTCCTGTAACCAAAGTCGTGGTACCCACTATTGCAGTATAGTACAGTGTAATGTAGTATGATAGAGTATGACGCACAGTGCAGAGTTGGGAGCTGCAGGGACAGACTAAGGCTGGCCTGCAATCTGAAACCTGAACTCGGAACGACAACCATCCTATATTCATAGGTTCCTGAGTAACCCCTTAAAAAATAGGGGTACCCTTGTTCCTAATATTCAGCCTTAATAAGGGAACCCAAAAAGCAAAAGGGCAAACGGGTACTACTCAGGAACCTATATAGTCTACCTGCAGCCTAGACCTAGACCAGAACCGTGAACTCTAAACGGCAAACCACCCAAAAACGAAGCAGCACCAGGCAGCACGTACCGATAAGCCCCGACCAAATAACTCCTTTACAGCCAGAATATATGCTAGATGGGTACATGGACCCTGAGGAATACGTCGACTCCTCTGGGTCAGCGGCCCCTGCCATTGTCTTCGACATGAGATCTTCTGCCTCACCCGGAGATGGACTTCGCGGCTTGCTATGGAGGTTCTATAGTCCTAAACCCTAAACCCTCAGCCTTAAACCCGTAAACCCTACAGCCCTAGAGCCCTAAAGCCTAAACCCTAAGAGTTTTACGGGCGGCGTTGTGGGATCTTGAAGTCTGACGGAACTAAGATGAAGATGCCGTAGCAGGGATACGTTGCGGCTTTACAGGTCTAGGATTTTAGGGTTCGATACTGAGGGTTTTAGTCATACGACGTTGTAGAGCACCGAGTTTAAGAGACCTATTGGTAAGGAACTTGCATTCCATATGATGGTAACTACGGATTCTGGGTCGTGGTGTAAGTTTGCGTGATTTGCAGGTGGCTTAGGCTTTACAAGATCTTGGTGTTTAGGGTTTTGGGTTTTTTGTCTGTTGGGGTCCCATGCGGTCTGTTGGATGTTTAGGGTCTAGGCCTGTTGGATTCAAACGATGGTGACTCAGGGTTCACTAGCAGACTCAAGTAGCCCTATAAACGCCCAAATCTCTGTACCTTAATCCCTTCACCTTGCTCTTGAACAAGACATCCAAGACGATGAAACCTATACTCCAATCCTGAAACCATATCTTTGCCCTGTAAAGCAGTGGTGGTTGTAGGGTATAATCTGCATGACGGCAAGTTACAAGATCCACGGGTAATGCCTGACAACCTACAATCCTCACCCTCCTGGGTCCCCCGCGCTGTTGGCAGGGCCTGTCGAAAAGTTCATGGCTGGGGACGGACCTGCCACTTGCGGTTTCAGGCTTAGGGATCGAATGCCTCATTTTGTACAGCTACGGTTCCCTGTGCAGACTTGTGTGGGAACGTACGTGCTGTTTCAGGCCATCTTCAGGCGGTATAGGTTGATGTTGTTCAGGTCACAACCTCGGTAGCACATACCACGACAAAGATCTCGAGATGCAAAGTACATGCAGAGAAACTCTAGAAAAGGTTCTGGCCGCAAGTTTTGCACTCTGGGTCGTGGGGGTTTAGGCGTTGGGGTTTAAAGTTTTGGGCTTGGAAACCCTAAACCCTAAACCCCTAAACCCTAAACCCACAAAGCCTCCCTTAAACAAGGAGCACGACCCTGAGCACGGCCCTGAGCAAACCACTGCAAGCCTGGCCTTGCACTATAGTCGCACCATGAAACAACAGCAAGAGCTGGAAAAGGTGGTTGAAATGGCGTTCTCCCATGTCCGGGAGAGTGCTTGTACCGACCGCATTTAGCTTATATGGTTTCAGGGGGTTCTGAAAATTGCGGCAGTTACAGCTCCAGCCTAGGGTCAAGCCTACATCGCCGCTCGAGGTGGCTCAATCCAATTCCAGAACCTCTAACTTAAAGAACCGTCTCTTAAAGAACCCCGATGGCACCCTTTAAAGAAGGCGTGCAAGGAGCCCTTAAAGACCCCCCATGAAAGCGCTGAAGTAGTGTAGGGTCCTTAATAACTTGAATAGGCTTCTGGGGCACATTGTACTAATAACCATATTAAGGGACCCCAAAATGGTATAGGTAATTATTAAGGCACCTATAGTATATCCTCATAATAGCCCTTATATAAACTTATATACCCCTTTAGAGGACCCTAAGGAATATGAGAGGTAATGACTCAGGCGGCTATACCATAGTACCCTTATAATAACCCTTTTTGGACCCCTTTTAGAGGAACCCTTTTAAAGGAACCCTTTAAAGGAACCCCTTTTGAAGGAACCCGTTAAAGGAACCCTGCTCGAACTCAGGTGCCCTGAAATAGCGAAGCCTGCGGGCGGCTTTTGCTGCTGCTGGAAGTTCCCCCAACCGCTCGAGGGCCTCAGCTGCAGAGATGTTGAGGGTTTAGGGTTTAGGGGTTTAGGGGCTTAGGGTTTAGGTGTCTCTTCGAGTTTGAAAAGTAGCCTAAGGACCAAGTACCTATAAACAGGAGGGTTTAGGGTTTACGGTTTAGGTTTTTAGGGCTTAGGGTTTTAAAAGTTAGGGTAGCCTAAGGTACAAGGTAGCTATAAAGAGAGGCAGAGGATCTTGTTGGGAGCTTTACACACAGCTTCTCAGCAGGGTTCGCAAGGTTCGGAAGGGTTTATGGATTCAAAGTACCCAATACTTCGGCATGTGGGTATAGCACTTGTCGAGTAGCATTCAAAACGCGTTTAGCTACTTCGGGGTAAGCTTGGACCTCAAAATCTCTGGTCTTGCCAATGTTTGCACTTGCTGATGTTTACACACGGACCTTAAATGCAAGCGAACACTTGCATGTCTCAGTCCCCGGCATGCTTCCCGCATTGTAGCCTGCACCGGCTTGTGCACCCATGCCCCCTTGAGGCATACCCATGCAGCTCGAGCAGCCCATGCCACCCATGCCCATGCCGCCGCCCATTCCCATCCCTCCCATGTTGCAACCCATCCCTCCCATGCCGCAGCCCATGCCTCCCATCGCAGGGTTCATGGGCGCGCCCATGCTGCAGCCCATTCCGGGCGCCCCCATGCCTCCGGGAGCACAGCCACCCATGCCACCGGGCCCCATGCATCCACCCATGTTCTGGCCCATGCCGCCCATGGGAGCACCTCCAGGCTATGCTTGCCGTCTGGGGTTGGGGGATTTAAGGGTTAGGCTGCGGGATTACATGTTAAGCCTTTCGGCTCTGGTTCGCGGTTTTGGGTTTAGCTAGTGTCGAAAGCTACAGCAGCTACGGCTATAGGATTTAAGCTCATAAGGGTTTTACCCTGAACCCTGAACCGCAACCGCATTCCATTCAGAGGCCCTGTTGAAGGAACCCTAAGACTCTCGGAGATACCCTTATGGCGTCGTACAATCTACCTCAACACACTCTCAGATTTAGATCTTTGTGCCGACCCCGAATCCCCCAAGGTGATGTTCGAGCGCTCGGGGTGTTGGGATTGAAGCCTTCGGGCACTATATGCGACCGACTTTCGTGGGCAGCGTCGGCATTCACGTTGCGTGGTGCACGCCTTTCCCACAGCCAGGGTTTTCCTCCATCACCTTTGCTGCCTTTGGCACGACCGGCAGATTCTGATTCTGCCTGACCTTTGCCGCCTTTGCGACCGGCGGATTTTCCTCCATCATCAGCACCTTTGCCTTTGCCGTTGCCAGGACCGGCAGAGTTACCACCATCTGTGCCATCTTGACCACCTTGCGATGACGAACCAGCGCCCGGCAGCTGACTTCTATCTAGAGCTCCCCAATGCCTTGGAATTGGCTGGATTGCAGGTGATACTAAGTAGAGTAGACTTTCTATGTCAATAGCCGTGAGTGTAGAAGCTGCACTTCTCAACACTAAAACCTGAAGCCTGTAGGGCATCAATCCCGGACTATTTCCGGACCTGACACTTGGATTACGCTGGCCCAGCTGAAAGCACTACAAAGCCACCGCGCGAATCTTCAAAAAAGGCATCTCCCCCGCAGTGCAACACAGCAAAGAAACACAGCAGGTTAAACAGATCCATGCATTAATCTTTAAACCCTACACAACTCCATAAACCCCTCTTGACATGCAAAACAAAAAACGAATAGCACAAGAAACATACTCAAAGTCAAGACCAGCACGGAAAACACACACACACACACACACTCACTCTTAACACTTACATACCCCTCCTCTTATACTAAACATAGAGAACTGAAAACGAAAACATGTTTCCCCAAATCATAATCATAATTCCTAATGCAGAAACCATACATTCTGCTATATAGGTGCTAAGGACCCTTTGGATATTATTATAATTCGCATTATTATTGCTATTATCAGCAGAGTGTTTACATCGACCTCCGGAAGGGCCAAAGTTGGCCCAAGCGGGGGCACTGCTGCCGGTGCTGGGCGTTGCACCTTTGGCCAAGACAGGGCTGCACATGACCACTGCGACTAAGTCTGTTGTTTTTGGGTTGTGATATAATTCGTGATGTCTAGCGTTTTATGTTCAGCCTGGTTTTCATTGGAAGTTTTGACGAGGGTCTTGCGGGATGGGGGTTTGTAAAGGGTCTTGTGGAGCTTGGTGAGCTTTTACAGCTTTTGCAGCGTGTTACACATTGGGCGAGCAAAGTACCCAAGCATCAGGTACTTGGATTTAGGGCATGGGCAAATGCAAGAAACTTAATCAAAATTGACGAAGGGAGAGTAGATACGCCTGAAATTTTACAGCCCTATACATAACACCCTGGAAAGTCTAACCACTGAATCCCTCGAGCCCAAACCTCTATAGTATAGCCTTGGACCGTGACGTTGGAGAGTCTTGAAACCTCTAGAAACCTGAACCCTGTGGAATGCGTTCCCTCCCCGTGTTGCCCTCCCCCACGAAACCCTAAACACTAAAGCAACCCTTACGCAAAATGGAACAGAAAACGGTGTATGCATGTGCATATACATATATATATATACACATCTATATATATATATGTAACACCATGAAGCCCGAAGACACCCATAAACCCTTACAGCAGTTCTATGACATCATCTAAAGGTCTCAACTTCTGTGGCTCCAGGCTGCTTTGGAAGGCATCCCAGGGTGCATCTGCTGCAGCTGCCGCTGGAGCGGCTGCCGCCGGGGGCGCACCTCCAGCGGTTTGGATTTTCGGAGAACCAGGGGTCTGGGTGCCTATGCGGAAAAGGGCTTTGGGGTTTACGAGTCATGGACTTGCTCTGTCGGCTTGTCTCCGCTTTTGGTGATTTGAGTTTGGAAGTTGTTACTACGGTTTTTGGGCTTAGGTGAGATCATAACTCCTGGCTTGCGATGACAACTCGTGCCTTTTCACGTCTAGGTCGTTCTCGTCGTTGTCATCACGCGGTCACTGCCGCGTCCATCGTCGTCAGCATCCTCACTTTCGTCGTCGGCACGTGACCATTGTGGTCGCGTCGTTCGTCGTCGAAAGTCGCGTTCCGACGGCTCACCGGACCTTTAGGGCATTTGAAATGTCCCGGGACGGTCAGCCCCCCTTCTAAAACGAAGGGATGCTGCCGCGGTGTCCCAAGCCGCGGCCCCCGTCGGAACAGGGGAGGGTTGGTAACCCGGTTCACCCCACCGGGAATAGAAGACAACAAACGACCGTCGCCAACGACGACGACATCAACGACAGGCCCAGCGAGAACGGCAGCGACAACAACAACAACAACGACGACGGCACCAGCAACAGAAGTAACAAAAATGCCAAGGACACCAACAATGCGAACAACAACGACAATTATGACAACCACAACGACGACAAGAGGAGCAACGACAACGGCACCGACCGCAATGACAANCCAAGGACACCAACAATGCGAACAACAACGACAATTATGACAACCACAACGACGACAAGAGGAGCAACGACAACGGCACCGACCGCAATGACAACTACAGCAACGGCAACAGCAAACACAACGACAAGGTGACAAGGACAGCACTAACAACAACCACGTCAACGACAACAACAACTGCCAGAAGCACAACTATAATGTTAAAATTCATACATTCCAAATGATACCATAATCCTGCATATAAGTACATGTAAATATATCAAGGTAGGCAATACAGGAAAGAAAATATATGGAAACTTGATTTGAGCTTTCCTAGGTATCCGTCTCTATGGATTAGAAAAATACTAGAAAGATATATATATATATATATATATATGTTGTCTGTGTGTATACGTGCAATCAAAAATCTCAAACATTCAAACTTCTCTCGGTGCATATATGTCTATATGTTTATATATAACTCACCGCACTGTTGCGCGCACTCCCGCGCCAATGTCGCCTCATAGAGAAGGGGGCCTGGGCGTCGGATCGAGGACTTAAGCTTTCAAGCTTAACTAGGGTTGAAGGCCTACTTACGGTTGAAGGCTTAGTTAGAGTTGAAGGCTTATTTCGTGTTGGTTTCATTAGAGTGTTAAGCTTGAGTAGAGTTTAAGACTTCAGGGCTTAAGGCGGTCGAGTCTAAGGCTTAGTTAAAGTTTAAGGCTCACTTGCGGTTCAAAGCTTACCTAGGGTCGAAGGCTTACTTAGGGTTTAGGGCTTAACTAGAGCTTAGAGCTTACTTAGACTTTAAAGCTTTAAGGCTTAAACCCTTTGAGGCCGGGACGATTCAGTGCAGTAGCAACAATGCCAGTCCTGAGACATGGAGACTTAACTCGGTGAAAAAACAAAGCTCTGGCGGTGCTGAGCTCCGCACGCTCTCGCTCGGCCGGGCTTTGCATGTACTTGCCCCTGCAATCGCCGCGTGCCAGATCGAGCTAACTTGCAGGTTGACTGAGTGCCGCGCATGCGATTGCCACAATCGTTGGGCCGAATCAAAAACCTTAGCAAAGTGGCAAGTGCTAGTACAGATAAGACTGCCGACTGAGGTCCGGGCACTGGCGTGGGCAATTGCACGGAGAGCCATTCCAGCTGCCTCACAGTCGTAATCGATTGCAAGTCGTCCATGATTCAGAAGTGGGCGGCCTGCCCCGGTAAGCAGCCACCAGTCGCCAGCCGTAGATGTTACAGTGTCCTTTTGGCGGCGCGGACTGGGNATTCCAGCTGCCTCAAAGTCGTAATCGATTGCAAGTCGTCCATGATTCAGAAGTGCGCGGCCTGACCCGGTAAGCAGCCACCAGTCGCCAGCCGTAGATGTTACAGTGTCCTTTTGGCGGCGCGGACTGGGTGGCCTCGAGACGAACGCGTCCCGCTACTAAGTTGTGCGTAGACCCGCCTCCTTGTACATATCGTACAAGCATGGTCCCGTCAGCGAACATGTTCATGCAGACTGCAAAGGCACCCACATGCACGTGGCCTCGCCCAGCACGGTGCTCCGAAGTCCACTGGCGCAACAGCAGTTGTTCCAGGTCGTGCGCCTTAGTCCCAGGTCGCATTCTTCGGACTACGACCTTCGAGGCCGACACACCCACCTCCTCCGAATGGTCTTTGCGCCACCAGCGAGGGAACCTGAATGCTAGATCAAGGACCTCCTTGGGTTCAGGTTTGACGACTTAGAGATCTCGTGCAGCAATCGGTGTTGTATCTGGACGAGCAAGGGGCTCTTTTCCAGTAGATAAGAAATGGGACGTTAAGCGATTCTACTTGCTCTTCAAGCATCTCGGACCTCCCCTTGAGGGCCTCTTAAACCGGAACCCTTGGGAAAAAAACCTCAGAACCCCGAGCCATTAAAGTCGTAGGCCCCCAAAACCGTGAGGGTTTAGGGTTTAGGGTTTAGGGCTTAGGGTTCAGGGTTTGGGGCTTAGGGTTTAGGGTTTAGGGGTTATTGCATCCAAGAGCCCCTTGTACTAACCTTAGAAAACACACCAACACCAATCGAAGGAAAACAAACTACACACGACGAGACATTCATCGATTTGAAACATGCGAGAACCCATGGAGGTCCCAGCTCCCATCCCCTCAACGTCAAAGTTTCAAGTTTCTGTATCGAGGGGGGGCTGGGGGCTTTGGGTTTAGGTTCCTCGAGGCACTCCGCATCAAGGCTCTTCATCTCCACACCTACTTCCTAAACCCCCGCCCCGCAGCCCCAGAATCCTTTATGAAACCCCGACCTTTCCAAAACAATTCCCCAAAGCAAAGCACTCAAAGCCTTGCACCATAGAGCCCAGGCAACTTACGAAAGCCTAAACCCTAAACCCTCAACCCTAAGAATAAGAAAGCCTTGCAAAGCTCCTGCGACCCGGATTTCCTAGACCTGGACCTTCTCTTTCAAGGGTTGGTGTCGGGTTTAGGGTTTAGACAAGCATAGTTCAGGGGTTGGGCTAGAGTAGGTTTAGAGCTTAGTTTCTAAGATTTGGGCCTGATGGTTTCAAGATTCACGTGGTTTAGGAGACTTACTAATTCATTGGAGCCTCCCAACAGGGCTTGGCCATAAACCCTAAACCCCAACCCTAAACCCTAAGCGCCTCCCTGCTGGGGCAGGGATGCAGCAAATGGCTCCCAGCTGGGCGCGGACGGCGCGGCCTCAGCTGAATTTCTCTTGGGTTTAGGGTTTATAGGGTTTCTGGTTTTTTGGACAAATTTTACAAAGCTTCAAGCAAGTCTTTCTAAGGCTTTCACAAACGGTTTATAAGGCCTCCTTACGGACGAGTGTTTCAAGGGTGGGTTCAAGGTTTTGTAAGGTCTTGGGGCAGGTGTAAGGCTTCATGTCATAATTATAGGGAGGGTAGGGGGGAGGGGGGTAGGGAACTATACTTCTTTAAATAGGCCTCATTAAGTCCTTATTATGAGTATTGGGGGGCCCCCTACCCCCCCTCCCCCTACCCCCCCCCAAGGGTCCTTATGACATAAGCAAACCTCAAGGCCTGAAACACTGCTGAAAGGATCCGAGTTTAGGGCTTAGAGCATGGGCTCTACAGCACACCCCAAAGTAATAATTAGGGTTTTCGGTTTAGGGACTAAGGATTCAAGGGTCTGTGGCTTACACAAAGGAAATGTGACTTAGTCAGTAGGTCGGCTCAGGATTCAGACGCCTCGTTGCTTCACCGTGACATCGTCCTTATGGAAATACCAGTCTGGGCTTAGGGTCAGAATCCGGCGCACACTTTTTGATACAATGATTGATAAATGCGAGAACGAGGTCATGCGACGGCGCTTCAGATCTGCGCGGATTCAACTCAGCACGTTACACTGCTGTGATGCTTTCGTGCCTGGCCTGCCATGGCATCCACAACTACAGCAGCTGGACGGACTTGGGCTCAGCAGGATTTCGTACACATACGCCTTTGAGTATGAAGACACATAATGCGGCGTGTGTATGTATATAATCAGTAAGTAAATATTATATGCAGGTAGTAACTCGGCATTGCTGTTGGCGAACTCAACCAACTAGATCCTTGCAAGCCCCCTGTAGACGAACTGGGTCTCGAATCTCCCTCTTTGTGTGCGTATGTATATGTGCATATGTGGCCGAAACCAGCATCATACATGTATGTATGTATATATATATATACATATGAATATGTAATTACATATATATATATACACGCATATATACACATTATACACACATATATATATATATATATATATATATATGCATATATGCATGCTTAATGTTTGCATTTATGAAACACTGCCTATATCTATCTATATCTGTACCTGAATCTGTATCTGCATATATAGCATGGCATACAAGATATATACAATTTGCACACACACACACACACAGAGTTGCACCAGCAAAAACTACAGATTCTCGTATGCGCTATGAGGGTGGGATTCTCGGAATGCAGCCTACTGAACTTGTTCTTTTCCAGCTGCTGGGCACGAATGCCCACAAAATCACTGGCCTTGGCGAAAGCTGATTAAAAAAAAACTGGAAACCAAAAAGCTCGGGCAGCGGCACGCTTCGGTGCATCGATTCGCGCCGCTAGCTTCAAGCAAGCTAGGGCAGCATCGCAAATGCATATTCAGGGTACGCCCTCAAACCCCGAACGGTAAACCCTACAACTTCGTAAAGCAGCGTCGGTGCCCAACCCAAGTCTCTCCCCTGCCGGAGCCACAAACAGGCCCTGCGGGGGCTTAGGGTTTAGGTTTCGGGGTTTAGGGATCCTGAACACAGCTGCGGCTACCAGCTGGCACTTGAACGTGCCGAAACCTTCAAATGGTGCCGGCCTTGGCATTGCGATGCCCATGTTCAGGCAAAGCTTCCGCAAAAGCCCGCTTCAATGCTCTTTCAGAACCGAATCCCTCAACAGATACTTCTATGTGCTTTGAAGTTTAGGGAGTTGGGGCTTGCCCCTAGATCCCTACACCCTATTTAGCCCCTGACCCCCTGCACCCTAAACCCATGTCCATGTCCGGTCTCAGTTGGCCTCAACCAGCCTTCGTCGTCTCTATTTCAGAAGCAGAACAAGCGTCCAAACATGACTCTGACAGGACAACTTACAAACTCAAGAAAGCAAGAACGGTTGAAAGGGGGTTTCCTAAACAGCCAGCAAGACCAAAACCCGTACGATCAAGCCGTCTACCCCAAGGAAGTTACTCCTAACAGTGTCTAGACCCCAAACCCTAATATCCCCCCTTACACGGACCTAAACCCTATTCCCGACCTCTTAAAAGGGTCCTACCAAGCAGCCTTTTCACTGATTAAAGAAGCCTCAACCCTAACCCTAAACCCCACATCCCCCTTTTTGAAGGAGTCCGGAGTCCTACCCTCACCCTAAACCCTAAGCCTTATACCCAACCCTAAACCCTAAAACCCAATACCGCCCTCTTAAAAGGAGTCCTACCAAGCCTAAAGCCTAAACCCTAAACCTCAACCCTAGATCCACTTTTTGAAGGAGTCCCACCAAGCAGCCTTTCACTGAGCTCCCAGAGCTTGCGGCAGCGGGCGTTGTCGGCCGCTTCGCCTCCGATCTCGTCCACGGAAAGTGTGCGGAAGCTGCCGTAGTTCATGAACCAATCGAGGTCCTTTCAGTGGGTTTAGGGTTTATGGTTTACACTGTTGGGTAGGGGTGTGTAGTTCATGAACCAATCGAGGTCCTTTAGGAGTTAAGGTTTTGGGTTTAGGGCTTAGGGTCTAGGGCTTTGGGTTTAGGGGTTGTAGGGTTTTTAGGGTTTAAGGTTTAGGGTTTTGGATTTAGGGCTTGGGTTTTTAGTTCATGAACCAGTCGAGGTCCTTTAACGGCCATAAAGTTAAGGGCTTGGGGTTTACAGTTCATGAACCAATCGAGATCGTCTTAGGGTTTCTATATAAGGTTCAGGGTTTCTATATGGTTCTGTAAGGGTTCATGAACCAATCGAGGTCCTTTGAGGGCTATCAGGAGCGTAGAGATTTAGGGTTTGGGGTTTATAATGAACCAATCGAGGTGCTGTAAGAGTTAGGGCTTATAGGGTTTATAGAGTTGGGTTGGGGGTGTGTAGTTCATGAACCAATCGAGGTCCTTCAGGTTTGGGTCTAGGGTTTAGGGCTTAGGTGCCATAGTTCATGAACCAATCGAGGTCCTTAACGGGCCATAAACTTAGGGCGTTTGGCTTCGGTTTTTGAGGATATTGGAGTTTTGGGTCTTGGGTTATAGTTTGAGGGTTTCTTTGTATAAATATATATAAATATATATATATAGTTCAATGAGGGTTCCTGAACCACTCGCGGCTTTACGTCGTCGCAGTATAGAGTCCTGTATGGCGCTCCTTTAAGCGTCCGGGCTTACGCTTCATAGCGTTGGGTTTTAGTTCATGAACCAATCACCTTTGAAAAGGATTTGTGAGGTCCGGCTTGCATGCTTCTTCTCTTGGGATTTGGGGTTTAGGGACATGGCCCGCTACGGGCCATAGTGGGTTTATAATAAGGCATATATATATATATATATATATCTCTCTCTCTTCAAAGGGTCGTGAACCAATCGAGGTTCTGTTTAGGGCTTAAGGATTCAACGTTCGGGGCTTAGGTGTAAGGGCTTCGGGGTCGTCGTCTCCTATAACCCGGAGGGTGCATATATACTCCCAGTATGGAATTACTTAGTTCCCCCCCAAAATCATCCTGACTATGGCTTTTTGAATCTAATTCCATAATAGCAGTATATATGGACCCTCTGGGTAGGTGTTCCATAAGGGTTTCCTGTCGTTGTGACATGATCCGTTATGTTGCATAAGCTCACTCTCAGGGTGTGGGCTGTTCGTGTACCATTCGAGATTGTCTCAGGGTTCAAGGACTCAGGGTCTATGCGGTTCTGGAGTTTTGGGTCTTGGGCTATCGTTCATGAACCAATCGAGGTCCTCGGCTCTGGGTTTCGGCTCGGTTGCTGCAGGATCTTCAGGAATTTATGAAGGCCGTATGGTCGCATCAACCGAACCTATCGAGGTCCTCCGGCCTTCAATCTACGAATGTAGTAATGTAGTTGAAACTGCGGAGGGACTCTTCACATGACGCAAGGATTCTCGCAAAACTACAGGGGTACTCACCCTACCTGGGCTGTTTAAGGATGCCTTGTAAGTCGCCACGCTTGGATTAAGTTAGGAGTACACGATACGAGAGGCGAAAACATATTCAAGAAGGACCTAGCTTAGTCTGTAAGACTGTGCGCCTCGAGCTCTGTAGGTGTACCTATAGGCCTTTTGCGCTTCACATACAGCCCCAAATAGCCGCGTAACCCTAACCCCTTAAACTTAAACCCTAAATGCCTAAAGCCCAGTTCACTGCACTTGCCCCTGACTTTCTGAAACTCTGCAGTCCTTCTCTCTGTTCTCCACGGCGTCCTTGCCGCCGCTGCCTCCAGTGCCGGCCTCTCCACCCCAGCTGTAATACCTTGGGTCTGCGGATTTGGCGTTAGAAGGAAGTTATGGTGCTTAAGAGTGTCTCGAATAAATAGGATTTGGGCAGCTCTAGGTGTGTCGGGATATGCTAGGTTGCCGCAGGATTAAGGGGCTGTAGAAGGACTTTATAGGGGTTTCTGGTGGCTCTTCCAAAGCTCGAGAAGCTTCTTTGTTCACAAGGGTGAAGGGGGGTAGGCTTAGGAAATTGGATTTAAAGGGGGTTTAGGGGTGTCAACAATTCAGAAGACACCCTGGCCTGTGTCTGTTAGGGTTCGGAGTGGACATGGCTTGAAGGGTTTAGGGTGTTGGAGTGTCAATGGTCGTTGAGGCCCTGGGCCTTTAATCAACGTTCAGGAATACGAGTCTGGAACTTTCATTCAAATCAGCTTTCGGGATAATCAACATGCGTAAACAAACACTCTCACATTGCGGCAGCAGTATAGCAAGTCGCGAGCATGAGGTTTGAAATGGTAAAACGCGAAAAGCCCAAAGCCTAAACTCAAGACCCTGCAACCCGAACCCCGAAGTTCTGCACCCTCAAACCCAAAACCCTAAACCCTAAACCCTAAACCGAAAACAACCCTAAACCCTAGACCCTAGACCCTAAACCCTAAACAGCAATAGATCCCTTAAGGGGACCCTTAGAGGGTAACCCTATCCTTTGCAGCCCAGCTGCGATCCAGAGGTGGCGTAGCGCTCATCTGCCACACAGGCAGCCAAACGCTTACCCGCCTCTTCCTGTTTTAGGGCCCGAAAAAAGCACATAAGCAAAAATTAGGATAGGGATATACCGATATACCGTACAAGCCCCCTTATAATGAAGCGCCTTTCGGTAGGGATATCCCCATAAAACGCTTGTGCTTATGTCAATGTGCTTTTTGGGTCCCTCCCTAGTGTTTGGGGACTGGGGGGTTTAGGGTTTACAGCGTAGGACTCGGGCTGTAAGGTCTACTCTCAGGGGTACAAAAAATACCCTAAACCCTAAACCCTAAACCGTGGTTTAGGGTTTAGGGTTAATCGGGTATGCAGTGTGATGCAGGGCCACGTAGAGGCCTTCTCCACGGGACTAAGCATTGATTTACGGTTGCGTGACAGCGCTACTGTAAGGGTGTGATATATACGGGGGCCTTTGTCGCTAGAATAGGGTTTATGGAATAAACGACTAGGGGTTTTCGGGTTTAGAGTTTATTGGCTTTCTGGTCAAGGTCCAAGGTTTCGGGATGAGTTCTTTGAATCTAGTGCTGGACTTTCACAAGACCGCCACGTAAGCCTGTCCCGCCTGGCTCACATAGGCCTTGGTCACGGTCTTGTGGAAAGCCGGGAAGAGGCTCTGGAAGAGTGGGTAATGCTCTCGGAAGAGGCCAGTCTCTGCGATGCAGCCGGGGTAGAGGGAGGTAAAGACGATGCCAGTCTGGTGGTGATAACGTCGATGCAACTCCTGAACCCAGGTTGTACATCGAGCTCATATTTTTTGGTTTAGGAGTTTGGCTTATATATACGGATATGGCTGTCGTCGTAATCCATAGGTCAAGACGGCTAAGGTCCAAATACTAATCAAGCTCCGAAAAACGGAAAGTCGTAACAACCCTGCCCAAGGTCTCGACTATAGCTCGTTTTGGGCTAGCCAATTGTATGGTTGGGATCAAAAAACGAAAACAGACAAAATAACCACACAAATATGCAATGGCGACTATAGGTGAACCCTCAGCCCAGCTCCTTCATCAGCATCACATCGCAGACCTTGCTGTCCTTGTACGCCTTTGCACCATCAAACTCCTGAAAGGGCTCCGAAGGTGGGATGAAGGTAAGTCGGGCCAAGAAATACTCTGTGTGCCGTGTACAATGGACCCTACCTAAACCCTGGCCCTACACTTTGAGACCCTGAAATGCAATAACTCCTGGCCGTCCAGCATTGTGACCGGGGCTTTCATGCCTTTCTCCAGTCCCTCCTGAGTGGAGCTGCGTTTAGGGGGGGGGGGGTTTAGCAAGCAATGGCTAACCCCAGACCTCATACCCATGTACCCCACCCTAGGATTGCAACCCAATTCCCGAACAGTATCCTAAATCAAGCCTTAAAAACCCATCCAAACCGAAGCCACCAGCCAAATCCATATCAAAAAACTAACAATTCCCGAACAGGATGCCTAAACCAAGCCTTAAAAACCACCTAAACCAAAGCCACCAGCCAAATCCATACCAAATACTTCCCAAATCCGAAGAGCCTAAAACAAGAACTTTACCAAAGCCACCAGCCAAACCCCTCACCAAAAGCCTTCAAAACCAAAGCCACCTAAGCAAAGCCTACCCTGAACTAATTCTAATGAGGTCTGGGGGAAGAGCCTTATCTGAAATCTTACCCCTAAAACGATGCGTATTAAGTGAAATAATATATTAACAATATTGTATTTTGTTAATATATTACATCAAGCAATCATCTATAGTATTTAGATAGTCCGTATCGTCTCTCACTTTTTTTGTTTCTTGTATGGAACTGTAGGTAAATAAGGGAATCTCTTATCCATAAATCTTTCAAATGAAAAATCATCTTCAAAATGTACTTCTGCTATTCGTTCATTAATCCATCTAAAAATTTCATTTGAATACAATTTGTTTTTTAATTTGCTAAATTTTTCATTGTTGTCTATATGTCTGAGAATCGTAAAAATCACACTTTCAACTTTATTCAGTTGTCTTTCAAGATGATTAACAAATTCTCTCTTTGTATTATTTTCATCTACATTTTTATCATATTCATTTATTATTATTCTTCGCTGTTTGGTGTAAAATTGTTTTACTTTTTCATCAACTCTAAATGAGTTATCGTATAATAATTTATCGTTGTAGAATTCGGAATTATAAATTTGCACTCTGGCAATACAGTTTTGGACCATCGTATTGTCTTCTCAAACTTAGGAAATGGATTTAATTTAACATAATAATATATTTGTGAATCTAATTTCCTCTCTGTGTAATTTGTTATGTTGTATTTATGTTTATCTTCAACTGCTTTAACCACATTTTCAAATTCAACACTACAATCATAAACATTCTCCTTAAACTCTGTTAAAGTTTTACACACTTCGCATTCCTCATAACTGTATTTACAAATCTTTGTGATAATATTGACAGGCATATTCAGTTTATATAATGACATATTCTTTTGATTGAACTTACATGTAGCACACCTACTCACTTTGTCCTTAAGAATGGTTTTCATCTCAATAACATTCAAGAACTCACTAATAATTCCCTCCTGTTCATCATGACTGAACATTTACTCTCTACTATCTTAAGTCCTCAAGTCTTTAAGTCATTTTGTAAAATACGGAATTTGTAAAATACATTATTCAGCTATAAACCTTATGTTCATCATCATATTTAATTTCATAATATTCTAAGGTCTCTCTTTTTGGATATCTAATTTCTCCAGTGTTAAGTTTGTTGATATATACGTTTCTCTTATTCTTATACATATCACTATCCTTAACTAGTGTTTTGTTTATTTGTTTTGGTTTCTCGGTATTCAATTTATTAATTGCCTTCTCAATTATTTCTAGCTTATCTAATATCTTTTGAAATCGCGTTGCCTTTGTTTCTTTAACATCGTCATCTATATCTGACATACTATATAAAAGTTTTAGATTAAACTTTTTATACTAAAAGTTTTAGGTGAAAATGCGTTCCAAAATTTACTTATAAAGAGTAGAATTACAACTTTTTTCATAAAATAAAAAATGTTATGAATAAAGTTCAAACTAATTAAGCACCAGCTTATGTGGTGCTATTGGATGTATCTCGTTACTTTCCCCTTTCATGAGTTCATCCAATGTGAAACAGATGTCTTGGGCGATTATGGGGCACCGATTTTTTCCGAACAGGGGTCACTCGCTCCGTTTTACGTCTGGGATGTGAGGAACGAGCCTCGCATGGCTATGTGACTTTCAAAAGGCTATACACTATCAATATATTCTAGAAATTTTTTGCTTAAACATTAATCCATAACTTCTAAATTATTCTTCTCAATGTTTTTAATATCTTTTTTGATTTCATCTACGTCGCTTTCTAATTTCTCAACTCTTTCTTCTAACTCTTCCGGCGTCACTTGACTTTGACCCCATCCAGTATCGCAGATTTCAACGCTTCCACTTTGTTCATTATCTGTGGTATTCTTAAATATATCATCAGAGGGTGTCACACCTCTTTTTCCAATACGCCATGAACTCCTGTTTCAACAATTGTTTTACCTTCTTTGTTAATGGTCGTTTCCTTATGGAATGTAGAACGCTTACACCTACAGAACAAGCAGTTAATACCATCTTTGTTTAGATGAAATCCTCCATTCTTTTCGTCATTCTGGTCTTTGTCGCCACTCATTTTACATTATCTAGATTTTATGTTAATAAACATAAGAAGAGATTTTACCAACTCTAACAAATTGTAGCAACATCGCTTATATTTAGGCGGTGCGACTATTTCCTCTATTTTCTCCAGCTCATCTATCACATCAATATAATCCTTCATATATTAATAACGATATAATAATCTCTATGTATTTATAATAATGATTACGCCCATAGTTAAACCTATCAATGTCAAGGAATACGACTTCAAACAGTCTAAATACGAAGTAGCTCCCAGATTACCTTTTTCACAAATAATAACAGGTCCTAGTGGTTCTGGAAAAGGAATATTGTTGCAGTCAATGATACTAGATATTTATAGAGACGTCTTTGAAAGGATATATATCTGGTCTCCTTCAATCTCAGTTGATAGTAATTGGTTGCCTGTTAAAAAATACATTCAAGACGAGCTGAAGGTTGATTTGGAAAAAGAGAAGTGTCTCTTTGATGAATACATACCAGAAGAATTAGAGAAGGTCATAAAACAACAGCACAAAGTAATAGAGTATCAGAAGAAGAACAACCACAGGAAATTATTCTCAATACTGGTTATTGTGGATGACTTTGCCGACAGTAAGGCTTTTTCAAGAAATTCACCTCTTCTAAATCAGTTGTATGTGAGAGGGAGACATAACGCAATGAATGTCATAACAAGCACACAAAAATTTAATGCTTTATCACCAATTATTCGCGTTAATAGTCGTCAATTATTCTTTTTCAGGTTAAGGAACTACAAAGAAATTGAAACAATGGTTGAAGAATTAAGCGCGGTATTGATTAAAAAATCAACCGTTGCCGATACTAAAAACTTGGCAGAAGCAAAGAAACTAATGTTAGAAGTGTATAATATAGCTACGGAAGAACCTTATAGTTTCTTGTTTATAAATTTAATGAAAGGAGATGTAAATGATATGTTTTACAAAAGATTTGACGCTAAATTGGTAATTGATTAATAATATTACTATGTATTAATATCATTAATCAGAAAAGACTGAATGAACATAAATTACACGGCATACACTTGCCAGAGTTGTTACATTTGTTTTTGCTCTTTAACTTTTCTATCTCATCCTCCAACTTTTGAATTTCATCTGTTAAATCTTGGATGGTGTTAAATATAATTAAGTCTCCCTTTATCTTTTGTAGTTGCTCGTCTAATTTCTTTTCAATGGTCTCATCAAGGTTGGGCATTGTAAATATGTTATTTAATTTTCAAAATTTTTTCTAAAATAAAATAATAAATCTAGAACTCTACAAGAGTTGTACGATGACTTCGTCATCCTAGAACACCTACGGTGTTGTACATTTATTTAGATTTTAATCTTTACTTTTTGCTTTTGGTTTCGCCTTTGCTTTTGGTGAGGCTTCGCCCTTTAGTTTCTTAACCTCCTTCTTTAAATCTTCAACTTCTTTCATTAACTCTTGAACACAACCCCATAATACAACTGCTGTTTTATTATACGCTAATAATTTCATACCATCATCATTATAATATATGATGTTGTCCCATTCAGGAGGCATTTTCGCATCTTTTATATCGTCTGCTATAAATCCTATATTACTCTTTTTACTTTCATCATTAATAAAATTGTATGTCTTAGGTTTAATATATTTAACTGCTTTATAACATTCTTTTGTATTTACCTCCTTAATGTTCTCTTTCAATTTAGCGTCTGATGTTTCAGTTAAGGCTACACAGGTTAAATTTCCTCCAATATCTGCGTTATTCGTTGTAGTCAAGAAACCATATACATCAACGCCTGTGTTTGTAGCGTCCAATCTGGAAAAATTATTGTTACTTAATCTAATGAACCCATCAGTGTCTGGGTTATTTATTAATACTCGTTGCGACCCTGAAACATCAACGTGTGTTATTTCCAAATTACCTAATAAAGTAACTTTACCATCAGTTAATTGAATTTCCGGCGTGCTACTTTCCAAGCCTATTGTTAAGTTCATTTCCCCCGCCGTGTCTCCATTTCTGATATATAACTTATATTGAGTGTCCAATACTTCTTTTAACTCGCTACTATTTTGAAATATAAAACGCCCCCAACTAATAACATCGCTTTCACCAACAATATTACCAATACTATTAAATGTTAAATTATTTGTAACTGCTCTGTTTAATGTAATTCCGTTAGTGTCGTTTAATTGTAAAGCAATAGTAGCAGTTGTCGGGTCAGCTGTTCTATTTGATTGCAATGAAAAATTAATTTCTTCTGTTGATATTACATTTAATGAATTATTAGCGTCTGCTCGTTGAAATATTCTACCCGAATTATTGACATAAATATCTCCGTTAAATGGTGATGTATTTTGAAACGATGCTGTCCCACCAAAATTACTATTCCCACCAGATACATTTAGTTTGTTTGAACCTTGAATAACTCCAATACCTAAACTTAAACAATAAACACCATTACCATTAGCAGTATTTAATAAAAGTAATGAAGAACTGTCATTGCTTGTGTTATAAGCATTAATATTAAATGAATGAAATTTCAAATACCCTTGTGCGTTTTTTACTGTCATAACATTAGAAGCATCCGTTGTATCTTTGTAAAATGTAAGTCCTGAATTATTGGAAATATTATAATTTTCACCATAAAAATTTAAATCACTTGATAGGTCTAAATTGCCATCAACTTTTAAATTTTGTCTAATAATAGCATTATCAACAACATCCAAATTATAACCGCTTGTTAATGTTTCCGTTCCTGTATCTACTAATAATGAATGTGTTTTAACATATTGATTAGCATTATTATTTAAATTTAAAATCTACCTGTATCACCGACGGAATTATAACAATCAATATTATCATTATTAAAAGTAATATAATTATCAGTATTTCTAACGGTAAATGATAAATTAGCGTCTGCTGTATTTTCTATAACTAACCCACCTGTTGGTGTTTCTATCTTACCACTCATTTTATACCCTGCGTTATTATTAGTTAAATCTAATTGTTTTATTGCGTCGTCTGATGTATTATTACAAAATATTTTGTCTCCTTGTAAAGTTATATAACTCGTAGCGTTTTTAAACTCTGCTAAAACTTTATCACCTCCTCCTGTTTGATTGCTAAATAATAACCCTGCTACTGGTGAAATATTTATAGTGGAATTGTTTAATGTTAATCCGCTGTGAATAACGGTAGGGGCGGAACAATCAATAATAGGATTGGCACTAAATCTATTAGTAAAATCACTTACTGGAACTCGTAAAGCAAGTAAATTATCTATTTCTGTATCAGTGTATCCACCACCTGCTCCTACTAATCCATCCACTTCGGTTTTATTATAATAATTTGTTGCTAACTGTGTGTTAGTTTGAAAATTTGTTGATAAATTTGTGTCTATTTGAGTTTGTGTATAATAATTAGTAAAGGTCGTGTCTATTTCTGTTTTATTGTAAAATGTGCTCGTTAAGGTAGCATTTGATTGATACTCAGTATCTAATAAGTGCGTTACTGAACTAATATTATGGAAGTTTTGTAGTTGCTTTGTGTTTAAAACTGCTATGTCTGCTGTGTTTGTTGCTATGTTTGAAGAGTTTGCCGTGTTGATGTCTCCTAATTCTGTTTTAGTTGCATATAATAAAGAAATGTCTGTTCCACTTACAATAACATTATCAGCTGTTAATGTATTTGTATTATTCAATGTCAAAGGCATTTGTAATAATAATAAAATAGATAATTATTTTATTAATATTATTTCATTTTCTTAATCATACACCTTGAGCCCCAAGTCTTTTATTTCAAGCACCTGCTCCGATAATAGAGTAATATAAATATTATCAGGCATAGCTGTAGTTGTTATTGAAGCATTTGCAGGTTTAACTTTTGCTAACATCTGTTGTCCGGCGCGTGTATTAATTCCTGTATATGAACTGTCTGGCACTTTTTCAAATGAAAAGCCAAACACAAATTGACGGTCACGATATTGTCTGAAATCAATTGACAATGAATGCTGATGAAACATTGGAAGATTTAATGCCTTTCTTAAGTGATAATAGCATTCTTGAAGTGATGTAATCGGATACTCTGCATATAGTTTTGAACCCAATTGTATCTGCATTTGTAAATCAAAATTATTGTCATAAATTCCTTCAGTTTGTTCGTCTGGTTGTTGTTGTGGATGATAGAAACGACAAAATTCTTTGTCACAGTATTCATAACCTGTGCTTGGGTCTCCTTCTTTGTAAAATGTAATGAATGATGCAACTAATTTTGATACTGAACGGATGACTTGGACGTTAATATCAGTTGTGCCTTTTACTGATTGAGATTGAGTAATATAAGTTGTATAAGTAAAGGGTAGTCCTTTTCCTTCTAAAAGATGCTTGACATATTCATTATTTAAATTATTATCAAGGGTGCAAACATCACAAACAACACGCGCATTATTAATTTCCCAATCAGTGCTTGTATTTCTAAACTCAGCGTCCGCTTCTGTAGCAGGATTAACATCAGTTACAAACCTATTTCCTACAGCGTCCGCCGTTGTAACATCTTCAGGGTCAATTACACAATCAGTAGCATTAGTAACCAATTCTAATTCAATTGTTAAATTTCCCATATACTTTAAAGGTAAATACTTAAACTGACTGAATAAACCACATAAGGGCTTAAATCCAACAATCATTTTATCCTTAAAGCCTTGACAAGTTAAACCATTAACTTCATATCTTAATCTTGTATCATTGTCATTAACGAGAGTTTTAATTTCATCATCATATCTATAACCAAATCCTTCATTTGCTTCATCTTTTCGTGCTCCTTGAGACATCATTTTAGAGAACATATGATGAACACGGTTATAATTATCAAAACCTTCAACAACCTGATTACCAGCAATAATTCGCATTCTTCTGAAGAAACAATACGGAGGAGATAATGGGCGAAGTTTGTTATTGTATGTTCCCGGGTCAAGATTTTGTAATGTAAAAAATATTCTTACGCTTTGAGGGTCTAACCAAGCATTATCTTCAGCGTTTAACGAAAATTTCAATACACGATTACCACTTGTAGGTTTATAAATATTTGAACCAGACGGCCAAAATGTAACACTTCTTCTATCAGTAATATAACTTGAACCTTTGTTAAGTTTAAAGCTTAAATTATCAATGAGAATATCTTCAGGACTGAATGTCTCCATCTTATATATTTTAGTATAGAAAAATATTTTGATTGAATATAAATAGAATTTATATTTAATCAAATAGTTTAAATTTATAATGATTTTCTTTATTAATGTTTTCTTGTTTTTTACCTCCTTAACTATATCATTTTCTTCACCATCTTCTACTAATTTTCTTATCTTTTCATAGGCGTTTTGTTTGAACTTCTTCTCCTTCTTCGGTTTCTCCATTTGTTCGTATGTTGTCGCTTGGTAATGATACATTATTATTGTTATTTAGATTTTTTAAAGCATCTAAATGATATTTTCTTTGTATATGATGCGCTCTATCGTATTTATGGTATTCACGATTACAAATTTCACAAAGTATCTTAATCTTGTTCTTATCAATCCACTCTCTGTTGTTCTTATCTACTTGTTCTTTATTATTCTCATAATATGTTTTGTTGTATTCTGCTTTCTCTTTCTTTCTCGCATCGCGATATGTCTGTATTTCTTCCTTGTGTTCTTCATTATACTTCTTATGTCGTTCATTAATCCGCTCTTGGTTTTCTTTGTAATGCTCCCTTTGTCGTTGTAGTATCTCTTCTTTATTGTGTTGGTAATGTTCTCTTGCTTTTTGATTTTTAATGTCTCTGTGCTCATCCACATACTCTTGCTTTGTTCTTCCAGCAACCTTTTCATTAAGTGTTGCCATTTCCCGTATATATTCTCCTTCTCTTTTGTTAAGTTGTTCCAAATTCTCACAGGGGTAATCCTCAATTAATTCAATATAAAACTTGTCATCCCCAATCTCTCGCATTTGTTGATATAGTAAATGGTTCTTGCCATTTTTTGCTTGTGTTCTATGATTTGTCATTCGTTTAGACAGTTTTTGTGTTGTAGAACCGATATATACATCATCGTTTTCAGTATTTAGTATCTTATAGATTTTACCATCTTGATATTTCATACTGTATAATACTTTATTATACCGTCTTTTCTTTAATTATGTTTCAAATTGTTCCATAAACTCTTCTTCTGTTATAGGTAAATTACCGGCCTTGTTATGAACATTGCCTATGTCTTGATATGAATGATTTTGTAAAGGGTCTAAAGTTCCCTTATTTAATGTTATACTACCTTTATCAAACATACTAACAACGTCTCCAGCTTTTCTTATTCTTAAATTTGTTCCCGTGTCTTCTGGACGCTGACTTGAAACAAAAGGAGAACCATAACTTCTACTTCTAAATATATTGTCATAATCGTTATTTATTTGTTGCCCCACTGCTGAACCTAAACTATGGCTAATAATATCAGTAATTCCTGTAAGTTGCTTACCATCAACTTCAATAGAACCGTCTTTAATGAATTTATCAACATCTTTATACCTTTTCGTTTGTTGGGTTTTATATAAAGGTAATTTTAAATCATCATAAACATCTCTACCGCTTTTTGTTCCTGCTATATATAAAATAGAACCATTTTGATATATTCCGTCAGGATTTTCGTATGCTAATTTAAGTCCTTGTGTGTCTGCGAGGAATGTTTCAGTTCCAGCTAATTCATCTCTAACTTCATTATGTAATTTGTTTCTTGTGTTAGGTGCTTCGTATAAACGACCTTCATTTTGTCTTTTATGTTTAAACATTATAAAATAATTTATAATTTATTTCTCATTTAATTAATAATGCTTAAATTTAAGAAGGTATATATTGATAGTCATTATAAAGTAAGTGGCACTTCATCTAATTTTACCATTGATTTACCTGAAACAGTCCAACTTGAAGATAATATGCTATGTCAAATACATGAGGTCAGTATTCCTCATTCATGGTATTCTATAAACAGCACAAATAATAATTTATATTTTATGCATCAGGTTATACCTCCAGGTGTCATAGCAGGTATAACTTATCGGAAAATAACAATTCCAGAAGGCAACTATACATCAGTTGATTTAGCACAAACAATTCAAATAGCACTTAACCTTTTAGTAGATACAGTAGATAGACCTAATACATACTCTTTAAGTTATAATACATCAACTAATAAATATACATTTAGTTCAAACTACTCTACTGTTATTTTTGTTGTCTTAACTGATGGAGAAATAGCACCATTAGCTGGTAGTTTTAGCGACCCTGTTGATGTTAATAATCTATATTCAATAAACCAAGTATTAGGTAATACAACACCAGCAACTGATGCTTATACGAATGTAGCACCTTACACAACAAATTTTATAGACTTAGTCCCCTTTAAGAATTTGTATTTACATTGTAATGAAATTAGCAACTACAACCAATTAACAGTAGCGGGTAATTCATCAATAGTAAAGAAAATAAATGTAACAGTCCCTTATCAAGGCCTTATTAATGATTTAGAGTTAAGTAGTGAAGACTATATAGACTGTTCTAACAAATTGATTAGAAGACTAAATTTTAGATTAACCAACCATCTTAACCAAGTTGTAAATTTAAACGGGGTGGATATATCCTTTACTCTCACATTTTTTTAGGGGATAAAAATATCTTATTAGAAAAAAATATACTACATTTAAATAATGAGTACTGAAGATGTTGAAGAGGTTAAAAATGAAGAAGCTACTGAAATAACAACTAATGAAACTGAGCCTGAAAATACACCTATTGAAAATAATGAAAAAGAAGTAGTTGAAGAAGCAAAGCCAAAAGCAAAAGCAACGCCTAAGAAATTAGCGAGAAGTGTTAAAGTAGTAGAGCTGGTTGAATGTAGTGCTTGTAATAAAAAGATGTTGCCTAAAAGTCTAAGAAACACACATCCCCATTATTGTAAGGGACAACCGACCGAAACATTACCAGTAAATAAGCAGAAGGCAAGTTATGGGTCAAAAGTTGAAGAGAAACTGAGAAAAGAAATAGAGGAAGAGATGAAGAAGAAATATGCAAACAAAGAAAACGACAAAAACGCTCAAAATGTAAAGAATGAAGTAGTTAATTATTCTGAGCCTATTGAAGCTAAGACACAAGCAAAACCCAAACCTGTTAAAATGGAAGAACCCCGACAACTAACAACAAGAGAATTATTAGAAGCATCTTACGCTGAAATAAGAAGAGCCAAGAAGGAGGAGCACATACAAAAAATAAACAGCTTTAAAACAAAAATGTTTTAATATAAATATACTTATATGAAAGAATTAACAAAGATGGAAAAAGGTAGTTTAATATTTAATTATGGTTATTATTTAATTAATGAAAAAGGTTTTGATGTTAATGATGAACTAATAAAACAAATAGGTATATTAGAGATGTGTGTAAAATCCGAACATCCTGTTCCAAATCAACTATTACCTTTAAATGAAATAAAAGAACATTTAAGAAACACTGAAAACGAATTCCATGACGATGGTATTGCTGAAATTATGTTGAATGAGATTGACAAATATATTATTGATTTTCCTGAAGAAGCAGTTGAGGTCATAAAGTCAAATATGAAATAATTATTAATAATATTTTTAATCTAATATTATTAATAATGAGTATGTTTAAGAGCAAACCAGAGTTTAAAAGAATGCCACAGGTTCAACAATACTATGACATTGACGATACTTTTGGAGTAGCAAGTAGGAGAAAGCAAATTGAAGATGTGAAATTAAGAGTTGAAGAGGCCGAGAATAGAGGTAAAAACATTGCGTTAAGGAATGATTGGGTTAAACATCAAAAGAAATCAATATATCAAGGACAACTTGACGATATTAACAGACAGTTAGAGCGTCCGATGATGCCAGTAAGAACAAAAGAAGAGCTACTTAAGAAACAAAAAGAATTAAAAAATATAATGGCAGAAATAAATTAAAATCTAATACACATTATATGATTAAAACATTAAAATCAGAATTAAGATTGAGGCCGACTTATGATGAACTGATAGGAATGATTGAGAGCCAAGGAGACCCTAACAGACCCTCAATTGAAAATGTAATTGATAGAAGGGCAGCTTTATTTAGAAATAATCAGTTCGGAAGCCAGTTAGATAACATTGATTTTTTAGGATTGAAGAAGCAAGAGGAAGATAGAGCAAAAGAAGATGTAAGGAGAGCACAATTAAGACAAAGAGGAATAACTGCTGGAATTTCAACAGGGTTAGTATCAAGTGGTTTTTTTACACCTGCTGAAGTTTATCAAGCAATGGATGAAGAGAGTGATATGTCAAGTGAAGAAGCAACGAGAATAAGGACAGAAATGGAAAGATATTTACAAAGACAGCAAGAAGCACGGCAAGTGTCATCATCATCAGCAAGAAGTGATTTAGATGAAGCACATAGTCAGTCATTACCTGCTGGTGTTCAAATCCATTCAATCGCTACTGATGAGAAGATGATATGCCACCATTAGAGACACCAACGGAAATAGCAGAAGAAGGAGAAGAAGAAGAAACTGAAGATGATGAAGAAACACAAGTACCGCCTATATTAAGAAAACACAAAGAGACGATAGACTATAATGACAACATAACACGATGGAGAAGTAGGGATGTATCTGCAGACGATATTTTATTCCAACTTTACTTACGAGGTATTACATTAGAAAAGGAACAGGAAGAAGACTTAAGCAAGTTAAGAAACAAAGGGAAAGGCAGAACAATGACCAAAAAAGATTATTTGTTAAACTTTATTGAAAAACTTATGATGACAGGGCAGTGGGCTAATGAAGTTAATGACCAACTACTAAGGAGTAGAATGGAAGAATGGGGGCTGATGAAAAAAGGAAAAGGTAAGGGTAGTGGAGCAGATAAATTAGTACCTTCACAATCAGCATCATCCAGCACAACAAAAGACATTCTTGTAGCTGGTGCAAAAGCAGGAGTGGAAACATTAGCAAAAGCAGGAGCAACAGCACTAGCAAAATCATTTTTACCAGTATAAAAATATCAATAAATAATATAATGTTAAAAAAATAAGTACATTAATTTTTTAATATTAATAATTATTATTTTCTTATAGAAAATAATAATTATCAATGTTAAGACGACGACCAACTTATGAAGAAGTATTAAAAGAAACAATGACAAGAAGATTGAAGATACTACCAGAAAGGCAGAAACGAACACAACAAGGAATATTCATAGATGATGTTGATTTTGATGATTTTGACTTAAGTAGATATGATAAAAAAGAAATATTTTTAAATAATCCAGAGAAAGGAACACAAACGGATTTATTTGAAAGTCGTCCTTCAACTGAAAAGAGCGAGCAGAAAGGGAAAGGGGAAAATCAATGATGAGACGAATTTACGATGCTATGTTCGGAGAAGATGAATTTAGAGAAGAACGAGAAGAACTGCGTAATAGGAGAGAGCAAATTGAAGAAGAACCAGAAATAGAAGATGAAGAAGACGCTTCGTCAGATGCCTCGCGAGGCTCTCGCGACTTACCAATGAATGTTAAAAAATCTTATGAACCTTCTTCATCAAGTTCAAGTTCAAGGAGAAGTTCAACAAATAGAAGCGCTTTACTACCTATTGAAGAAGAAGCATCAAGCGAACATATTCAATCTTCCCCGCCAGTATCAGTTCAAAGTTCAATACCGAGCGATAGGACAATAGAATATGTAGAAGACGCTTCGTCAGAAGCCTCGCGAGGCATTCGCGACCCTTCACCACCGCAGAGTGTTGTTAGTTCAAGGCGGTCACAAGAAACAATAGAATATATAAGGAGCAGAAGTAGCGCATCGTTACGAACCAATAGCACCTAAGAAGAAGAAATATAAAATAATTTGATTATTTACATTAATAATCAAATTATTTTTGCGTTTTTATTATCATGATTTCTTCGCCAAAATACTTTTTATTATACCTGTATGGCGAAGGTTCTTTGTTTGCCTTGTTTCTAGCGTACCTAGCTCGTTCCTTTTCAGCCTTCTTCGCTAGGTAATCGGGGTCTCTTTCCTTTCTCAGCTTGTAATACAGCCGAGTATATAGCGCCAGTTGTTCCTTGACTTGCTCAAAGCTTAAACTACTTGCGATTTCCTCCATAGTTTGCGTTTTTTCGGTTTCTGATGCCATTGTAATTATCTTACACATATTAAACGTTTTTCCTTTAAGTATGTTTTAACAAAACCCGTATTTTACAGAATACACTTAAAGAAATGAGATATTATATAAATAATAAGATCTGTAATATTATGACAAGAAAACTTATAAAAAAACTATATCCAGAACCTGAAAAGCATACGAGACGCCAAACAAGGCAAAACATCTAACCAAGTGATGACAAACATTAACAACATAATCAATTTATACGAGGACCGTAAAATCTCACAATTCACAACAGCCGTCAATCTGATTAACGGGATGACCACGGGCAATGACAAGGCTAAGCAGAAAGGGATAAAGCAATACGAAAAAGCAGTAGCCAAATACGCCGACAAAGCCCCAATAACAGAGCGGATGAAAGCAACGGCAAAGACAGCAAGGAAAGCCCAAGGGCGCAAGAGAATTGTTGGGAAAACTGCCGAGCAACCGATATTAAAACGTAAGGCAATCGGTGGCTTAGCCACGAAGGCTAAGGAAATATTCAAAAACAGGAAAACTTACGATGTGAAGTATATGCTGTTTTCTCGTGAAAACCGCTCAGGAGCTAAAAGACCAGCATTTAAAATAGACGGTGTGACATACTACCCTTTAATGTTGGTTAATCGTAGTTCAGCAGGATATACAGCCCACGCCAACGTGAAAGCGAATGAGTTCATTGAAACACTGGTGTCCCGAAGGATAAGAAAATATCACAAGACAGAGGGACATTTGTATAAGAAGGTGTTTATGATAATGAACACCAGCAGTGAATTTAGGAATTTAGGCGAGGTAAAGGAATACGCCGAGGTCATTAGAATTGAAAGCGTTGAGGTGGTGGAAACGGACACCGGTGACTACGATGAAAAAGACCGGCCATTAAAACGAGCCCAGAACATCAGCACCTACTACCGATACATTCAGACCGAAGTTGATGGAGATGCCGAGACCATTAAGGAGGCGCTACAAAAGAAGAACTATAGAGAGAACGAGTGTTGGATAAACGCCTTGCTGGAAACCTTTGAAGGAACTGAGCTGACGAAGGTAAAGCGACAACAAAAGAATGTAAAAACCTTAACTCGTGAAAAAGTCCTTGAGATACTGGAAATGAGTGAGGATGAATTCGTTAATAACGGGGCTTCTATAAATCAAATGGACAAGGTCTTCAAGTTTTTTAATATACCTGTTAGGCTGTATAACTTCACAGGGGCGATGATTTATGAATACAATCCTCCTAATTATGAAAAAGGACGAGTAAAAGTATTCAGAGGCTTAGTGAAGAACAATCACATCTACCTATTAAATAACGACTTGGATACGTTAAAACACATCCAGCCAAAGGAGAATTTTAATGCCTTCACCACGAGTAAGTTTTACATTACCGACAGAACCGAACCTGTTGAGTACAAAATGTTTGAGAACATAGACGAGCTACTAAAGATGACCGACAAAGAAGAATATTCCCTTATACACTCCGAGAACGATTTAGCAAAGGTGTTTCATCAGCTCAGCGAGGCTGGATACAAGCCACATATAAAATATCAAGCGGGGCAGATTATGAATATCTTTTGTAAGTTTTATTACAAAAAGTTGAAGAAGTATGTTAAATACAACATTGTATCACAGAGTTTGTCAAAGGACCGCCTTGACGAAGACGTGGTGGTTGATGACGAAGAGGTGTATAACAAAATAACTCAGACTATGTTTAAACTCCAGAAGGAGCTGTTTAACGAAACCCATTTATCCTATTTTTAACGAAGTAGATATAGAAATACTCAAGGAGTGTAGAACAATCGTTCCAACAGGTAGGTTTGTTACAGATATTTCATTGAAGAAGGTAAGAGAAATAGATATTAACAAAGCCTTCACACACGCGGGAGCATCAATAACGAAAATACCCCGCTTCACCCAGTTTGACATTTTTAGACCCTTTAACGAGAGTTGTGATATAAATCAGCTTAACAATCTGACTTTATACATAGTAGAAGTGTATGAAGGCAACCTCTTCTTCAATAAAAAGTTTTGTTTAGTATATGGCAAGTTTTTGAAGCAAATGCTGAAGGACAACGTTAAGCTTAATATATTATGGTATAAGCAACCAAGTAAAGTATTCAAAGTTGATTACAAAAAACTGATTGAGGAACTATACACAACGAAAATAACAAGCGACGAAAA
The DNA here is from genome assembly GCA_003297005.1 of Symbiodinium sp. clade A Y106. Lineage (NCBI taxonomy): Eukaryota > Dinophyceae > Suessiales > Symbiodiniaceae > Symbiodinium > Symbiodinium sp. clade A. The sequence continues at coordinate 91,579 of BGNK01002039.1, forward strand.
CCTCAACAAACAAACTCACAAAAAGCTGTGGAACATCAGCGTCGGCATGTTAGAGAAGTCGCATAACACGAGCCAACGAAGTAGCACATTTACTTCTTTGAGCGAGGCATGTTATTATCAAAGCCTTCATGGAGGAAAGATATATACAATAAGCGAGTGCCAGACGGAACTGTATGAAGTGAATGAGGACGAGATAGAAACAAAAGAGACAGAAGGAGCTAAGTATTATGTGTTAAGCACCTCTGAAAAGAAAACCTTAATAAACGGATTTATTTACATAAAGGAGCTGTTGCTACAGTATCACAACTTTAAGATGTATGAAGCATACAAGACACTGAATGATAATAATATCAAGGTATATAGTATCAAAACAGACTGCCTGACAATTCATGAAGATGATGTCCCGAAGGTGTGTGGATACATGTTCTTGAGACACTGGAGAGAAGGACACCTCAAGTTCGGAAATGAAATTGGCGACTGGAGGCTGGAAGACAAAACACCATCACATTACCCACGCAGTTATACACATATAAACACAACGAACTGCCCAGCATCCCGAAAGTTACAAATGTCAATATCGCAGTAGAAGACGAATGGGACACTCGCCCGATATGTCAGCAAATTATCACACAAAACCCTTGTTTAATCCGCGCTCGTTTTGCCGGTAGTGGAAAAAGTTATATAGGCGAATACTTCCAAAAAATGGGCTATAATGTTTTATTTGTAGTTCCAACCAATAGGCTTTTACAAGAGAAGGAAGTGGAAGCGACAACATATAATAAGTTTTTCAGCATCGCTGTGGATGAGAATGCTGGAGAGAAACTACCGAGTTTTGATTACTCGCCTTTTAAGATAATAGTTTTTGACGAGATATATATGTCCAACTTATATGTCTTAGATAAGGTCAGGCAGTTCATTAAAGAAAATCCTGATATTATCGTTATTGGGACGGGAGATGTTAAACAATTGCAGGGAGTGGAAGTTATGACCAACTGCCAGAACCCAGCAGTTTATATAGACAACTGCATAGATATAGTATTTAAATACAATATATTCCTAGAAGTCTGTAAGAGAGTAGGAGCGAAGGACAGCGAAGAAGGAGACAGAAACAGGGAAATCATTAATAATATGTATAACGACTTTTGGGAGAACAAGTTGCCTATTCAAGACATTATACCGAAACATTTTGAAACGACAGACGACATAATGGCATCGGAGCATAACATCGCCTACACTAACATAAGATGCCGAAATGTAGCAAATGAGATTAGAAACAGGTTAAACAAGAAAGATAAATACGAAGTGGACGAAATACTAATTGCCAGAAAATGGATTAAACAACCAAGGGTAAATGTAAATCTACGGTATAGAATTACGAGCATAGAGCAAGATGAACTCGGAGCACAAATAACACTACAGAACATAGNCGAAATACTAATTGCCAGAAAATGGATTAAACAACCAAGGGTAAATGTAAATCTACGGTATAGAATTACGAGCATAGAGCAAGATGAACTCGGAGCACAAATAACACTACAGAACATAGCGAATGTTGAAGATGAGTTTATGCTGTTTGAAGCGGTTGTTGATAATAACTTTATATATTCATACTGCGCCACCTGTCATTCAAGTCAGGGAGCGAGCGTAAAGGGGAGTATAACTATACACGAATACAACTTACCAATAGCAAGCAGGGAGTGGGTTTGGACGNAGTCAGGGAGCGAGCGTAAAGGGGAGTATAACTATACACGAATACAACTTACCAATAGCAAGCAGGGAGTGGGTTTGGACGAGTATTACACGCTGTGTTGATTTTAGAAAAGTCAGGTTCTATCACAACCCAAGTTTTGATAAACAAATGGATAGAAATATGATAATGCGATACTTCAAAAACAAGGTGGAGAATTACAAACTACAAGACAGGAAAGCAGGGAGAGAAATAAATGAGGAGGAATACATAAACCCCGAGCGGTGCTTGAAAATGTTTAAAAGCAGGTGCGAGAAATGCAATACAGCATTCAATTTTGAAACCAAGCAAGGCAAGTTATGTAGCAACTTTACAGCACAACGACTATGTAATGATTACGGGCATCGTTTAGACAATTGTTGTGCTTATTGCCTGTGGTGTAATGTCAGCGCCCATTAAAAAGGTTTAAAGAAATGGTATGTTTAGGTAAATAGAGGTATGAATAGATATGAAAAGGGGAAAATCTATAAAGTGGTTGATTTAGATTTTAACAAATGTTATATTGGTTCAACAACTGAACCTTTAAGCAAAAGAATGGAGCGACACAGGCGCTTATACCAACGCTATAAAGAAACTGGCAAAGTTGATACGCGTTGCTGTTCATTGTTTGACGAATACGGCGTTGAGAACTGTAAGATTTTGCTTTTAGAGGATTACCCATGTAAAACGAAGGAAGAATTGCTACGAAGAGAAGGAGAATACATAAAGAATAATGAGTGTCTAAACAGGTGCGTTGCTGGAAGAACAGCAAAGGAGTATAAACAGGAATACAAGGAATACTTCAAAGAAAAAAGACACGAACATTACGAAAACAATAAAGAAGCACATCTTAAAAGAACCAAAGAATATCAGGAACAACATAAAGAAGAGATTGCTAAGCGAAAACACAAATATTACGAGGCAAACAAAGACATTATATCAGACAAGAAAAAGGAATACTACCAAAATAACAAAGAAGCGATAAACCAACACAAAGCAGAATACGCAAAACAGAATAAAGAGTTTTTAGCACAACTTAACCAGAAATGGTGTCAAACCAATATAGAACATGTTAAACAAAAGAGCAAAGAATATTACGACACCAACAAAGACAAAATTTGCGAACAGAAAAAGGCAACAATTGAGTGCGATTGTGGTTCAGTTGTTAGACGACACGAGATAAAGCGACACGAGCGAACCAAAAAACATTTGTATTTAGAAGGATTAGAGAAAGAAAAATAATATCTTGTTTATTATAATGACTTCTAAACAAGATATTATCAGCAGTATCTACTACGACCGAGCAGGTTTTGGGAGTAGAGCTCAAACCTTAAAAGACAGTAGGGAAAAGGACGCCACTATCACGAAAGAAGATGTTGAGGAGTTTTTTAGGAAGAATGTTGAAGAAAAGCGCAAACCGCGTGGCGAGAATAGTTTTGCAGCACCTCACGCACATTTTGAATATCAGGTGGATTTGTTTTTTTATTAGTAAAAACGATTTAGAAAACCAAAAATTTATAGGATTAGTTTTAATTGATATTTTCAGTAAATATGCTACTGTTATACCTATTAAGAGTAAAGAACCACCTGATATGTTAGCAGGAATAATGGAAGGACTACAAAAAATGGGGGATAAACCGAAGATGTTTTACAGTGATGAAGAAGGGAGTTTGTATAGTAAAACCGTTATAGAATATCTAGAAGGTGAGAAAACTGAGATACACAGAACAAGAGGGCATCCAGCATTCGCGGAGCGTTTTATAAGAACCTATAAAGATATGCTGTTTAAGCGGGTCGAAGCAGATGAGAAGAAAGGAAAGCAAAATATCCAGTGGATAGATTATAATTTAGAGATATTATTAACATATAATAATAAAATGGTTTCATCCACTACTAAAATGACCCCATTAGAAGCGCGCAAAAAGAAAAATGAATTTGAAGTTAAATTGAATATATCTTTGCAGGCAAAACGTAATAGAACATACCCCGAAATAGAGGTGGGCGATAGTGTTAAAATAATGCGCAAAAAAGGCATTAGCGAAAAAGAGAAAACGAGCCATTGGGTGAGAACCCCCAAACAGTAAAACGAATAGATAAGAAATTAGGACAAAACTATTACTATTTAGATGATGATAATAGAGGCTATTTGAGGCATGAACTGCTGAAAGTTTGAGGAAGAACAAGAAAATAACAAACATGAAGCGAACCAAAGTTACCACGAAAACCCCTAAATACAACCCTGAACAGGGAACGGGGCGCACCCCGAGTCTTGAAGTCGCAGAGGTCAAAGTCGTTGATGAAGATGAGGACCTGCCATGTTACAAGTCGCGTTGTGAAAGCTGGTTCGGGTTTATCGGTTAGGGGATTAGGGAGTTGCAAACAACACTGCCGAAAAGTGCTTTCATATCTGGTGGCACATTGCTCTCTGGCACTCTGTTTTCATGAGGTGCTCCTATTCGGTAAGTAGTTTCCGCGACTTCTTCTGGCGCGGTCAGCTGAAACNCACATTGCTCTCTGGCACTCTGTTTTCATGAGGTGCTCCTATTCGGTAAGTAGTTTCCGCGACTTCTTCTGGCGCGGTCAGCTGAAACACTGTATCAAATTATGCGCAGGTGTCCACTGCGCGTTGTCATGCAAGGCTGTCATCTGAATCATCTGTTGGGTGAAACCCTCGCTAAGTTGCCACCGTTGTTCTGGATGTAGCCCTCGTCAAGGAGCGCCTCACAGGGCACAAACTTGCGCAAACCCTGCCTACCTACAACATGACAGGCTGATTGGACGAAGCGCACCTTGCAAATCTTCAATCGCACGTGATGCGTGGAGGCCACCAGCACGTACTCCTTCTCGGTCTCGTGGAAAACCTCGGGCCACAGACCCGGCGCTTGGGCCTCGCGGGGAATGATGCCCGCAACGTTCTCTGCGGATGCCTTCTTTGCTCCCTCATCCTGTTCCAAGCTGGACACGGGCGAAAAGCTATCCAGCGCGATATTGATGAGGTGCTCGCGGGCATCATCCTGCGGAGGTCCAAATGAATTTAGTGCGAACCTGCCTAACCCGAAAGACACAAACCACAACCTGCCCCTAACGTGCCTTTACCATGCAGTTGCCGATGCCAGGCACGGATGTAGTGCCCAGCGGGTAGAACTGCTTGCGTTTGTTGATCAGGTTGCCCAGAGCGGTGTAGACTGCATCAATAGAACCACCGTAGGTGGCCACGAAGAGGCGCGCCAGTCTCGCCCCCATGCCCCAGTCGTCGGTGAGCATCTGCAACATGTCGTTCGGCGGCACTTCCGGAGCAATGATAATGTTCGTGATGTCCACCAGGTTGAGACCGGCTTTGGCCAACTTGAAGGGGTAGCCGTGCTCGGAGCTGATGAGGACGACAGAGGCTTTGAAACTTTGTTTGGTGTTGCATGTGATTTGAGCCAAAGCCCTCTTGGCTGTCTTTGCTTCGTCAGTGTCTTCGTCATTGGGGAGCGCCAGGTTCGCTTCGTCGATGATGATGGTGGTGTCGTTGCCCTTCTCTGCGATGCCCTTAACCAACTCGGACAAAGCCTGCGCCTTGTCGTCGTCGTCCAGGGATTTCACTAAGTTTTGAACGGCCTTTGCTAATGGCGCAGCCGCTGTTGCCATTCCAGCTCGCAAAGCCCCAAGCAGGGCCGCCATGAAGGGCAGTTGCTGGATGAACCGCCAGACTCGGGACTGTGGTCCAGCACGAAACCGTTTTCCAAAGAGCGGCAGCTGCGTGAGGATGTCTAGAACATTAGTCTGCTTACTTGNCCAGCACGAAACCGTTTTCCAAAGAGCGGCAGCTGCGTGAGGATGTCTAGAACATTAGTCTGCTTACTTGCCACTGACAGCGTGGCCTCGTAAAAATCTTTTGCAGGCATGTCCCGCATGTCAGCCAGCAGGATGGTCCTGTTTCCGTGTGGTGCTTGCCTGACTTGTTCCGCCACATACGAGACTACCAACGACTTGCCCACACTCTTGCCACCCAAGACCAGGGTGAGCAGGCCGTCTTTGCAGACCGCCTTTCTAAGTGCCTCTATAAAGGCTTCGCGGTCCACTATCTTGCGCTGCCTGTTCGACCCACCCTTCATGAACTCCGTGGCCTTTCGATCCATACTGTTTAGGTGCGCATCTGCATCCACTTGCTTCTCCCGGGCATCTTCCTTCAAAACTTTAAGGAAAAAGCTACTGTTCTTGACATCGGCGAAGAAGTTGCCATCCACCTGACGGGCATAGAACTCAGAGCCCTCAGAGCCCTCAGCATCCACCAGTCCATACGGCCAATGCTGATTTGCGCCCACCTCAGGGAAAATAAAATCACGACTCCAACGCCCTAACCCTCCGTTGCCTGGCGCAACACGCGCGTCTTGACAATGCCAGAAGGGCGCAAGGAGCTCTGAACCCGAAGTGCCGGAAAGGGAGCAACCAAGAAGCTGTGGTGCGCCACATGTGCCAGAGCAACCAGCACCAGCAGCGCTGTTGAGCGTCGAGTATTTGGGTGCACCATGGTGCAGGTGTTTAGGGTTTAGGGTTTGGGTTCTGTTTCAGCTTCTGCCTTAACTAACATGAATGAGAACAACAACTGCGTCTATCAAAGGGCCAATACAACTCCTGAAAGACTGCAGCCGGAACTGCACGGTGTAAGCAGTGCTGTCGCCTTCAAATCACAAACATGGCAGGCGCACCGTCTCATAGACGAACTCGCCGTTGTCGTCGTTTCCGAGTTCAGGGTTATTATCTTTTGGGTTTTTCTATTAGGGTCTTACCCCACACCTCATGTTAGGATATTGGTTTTAAACGCTACGGCAGTAGCCTCGCGAGGCTTTCGCGACTGGATTAGGTTAAGTATTGCTTAGGTGCTCTGGGTTTTGGGTTGTGTTTTGGATTATTGTATTGGTTTTGGTAGGTTGCTTTGTTTCGGGATTGATTGTTGGGAGGTGCTTTGTGTTTTGCGGGATTTATTGGTTGAAATGTTAGGTGGGTTGACAAATGGGGTGAAAGTGTAGGGGGTGGTATATGGCATAAGATGTGGGGGAAGCGGTTGTTTTGTTTTTTGTTTTGTGTTTTCGTGTTTTTGTTGAGTTTGGAGGTGCTTTGATTTTGAATTGTCTTTGGGATTTTGGTGTGCGATTTGGGAGGTGCTTGGTGTTTTGGATTATATTTGGGATTTCGGTGTGGGACTTGGGAGGTGCTTTGTGTTTTGAGGGATTTAAGGGTTGATTTAGGCATCCTGTTCGGGAATTGTTAGTTTTTTGATATGGATTTGGCTGGTGGCTTCGGTTTGGATGGTTTTTAAGGCTTGATTTAGGATACTGTTCGGGAATTGGGTTAAAATCCTAGGGTGGGGTACATGGGTATGAGGTCTGGGGTTAGCCATTGCTTGCTGGTTTAGGGTTAAGCGGTTAAGGGTTCAATAACGCTTCACCCGACCCTAAGCCCGAGACACTGAACCGTACTTGTAAGGCATCAATCCGAAAGTGTGAATAGCCTTAAACGGCTGAACGTTCGTGTCTAAACCCATACCCCCAAATCCTGAAACACCGAACATCCCTTGAAGCCCTCAACCTCAACTATGTATATATACGTAGTGTGATGTCTAGATAACCCTAACATCTACATGCTTCCATATGAGCTTGTTTGTTCATACCCACTGATAGGAAAGCCTGTCACCGAAATGTCATGGGTGGATGGGCTTCCAGCTTGCGGTTCACGAAAGATTTGGGATGTAAGGTGAAGTGTCGATGGGTAGGCTCCCTTTCTGGCTCGGACCTCCTTATCAGGGAATGTATTCCGCACGGTCCCTCCACCACCTTCTCTAGATCCTAAACCCCAAAGCCCTCAACACCCCTCTAAAGACCCTCCCTTGAGCCCAAGACCAAATAATCAGACACTCCTCGAGGTACTCACCTGCACTGCTCCTATCGAAAACCCAAACCTCCAAATACAAAACCGCTCAGAAGCTCTCAGCTACTAGGTGGAGCTTTTAAAGCTTTTGAAAAATAATTAGTAAATAAGATCCTCTTAAGCCCAATAAGGGAAAATAGAAAATGTCCCAAAGCCCTACCTAGGCTATGGCGTCCTGTAGCCCGGTGCAATCGGGCATCACACCCTGACAGAGCTGGTATAGAACTTCTGATTACTGGGTCCTCTTGGACCATTATGCCTCCTGCAAGAGGGCTCAAAACCCAATCTTTCAAAGGGGCCCTCAACCGCATGGTATAGCCCGTAGAAACGGACCCAAAACCCCGCACCTTAGGATTTAGGGTTCAGGGACTACCGCTGCAGGAATCTTAAACCCTTAACCCCTAAAGTCCTAAACCCCAACCTTCCAAACCTATTAACCTAAACCCTAAACTCCTAAAAACCCTCTGAAACCCTCAACCCTCTCAGCTCCTTTTGTCAAAAGGGCGCCCCCCCCCCCCCCCCNCCCCCTCCCCGCACAATGGACCCCAAATGCAGCTCAGCTGCCAGGTCTCCTACGTGAGCCAACGGCGGGATCATGCCACCCAACTCCTTGGTTCAGGGTTTAGGGTTTATGGGGCTTTGGGTTTAGGGTTTTGGGTTTAGGGATTGCGAAAATTTAGGGCTCCACTGGTGGACTCTAGTATTCGTAAGTTTGGTGGCGCTTTATTCGTAGAGCTGCAGCTTTATTCTGATCCTCTAGGACTCATACTTTCAGGCTTGCGACGCCGAGCAGCATACTTTACTAGTTACTAGATCTTGTGCTGGGTTGAGCTGTAGGGTCAGGGTACGGGTGGGTGTAGAGATGCCACGAAGAAGTCAGCCGACTACACGCGAAGACTTTGAGAGAGGGGTTTCGGGTTCAACAGCAAACAGCGAGGTCAAAAGGATACTAACAGGAGGCAGTGGGAATACCGGAAATAGGAGTTCGGACAAGAAGAAGAAGTCGAAGTCTAACTAATCAGCCATGTAAAAAGTTCGAGAAAAAATCCACAGATGCCAACAAAATCAACTACCGCGACGCCACTGGTTTGTGCATGGTATATGTCTGAGTCTAGTGATATGCCGGCTGGTCATTATAGAATAAAGTGGTGTTGGCAATATCGACAAAACCATGATAAACAAGAGCATGATAGGATTAAACAACTACAGTAGTGGCAAGAAGATCTGAGACCTGCGGGAATTCCCAGGACACTAGCAATGCTGTAGACACTGAAGGGGGCCAAGAACAAAAATATCGTATCGGATCGCATCGGCCGCGACTTTCTACTCAGCATTGCTACGCTCAAGACAGTAATATAGGGGCCTTAACAATTAGAAGAAAGTGTTGTGGCATATTGCACCAAAATTAAAATAAGGAAACCCCAAAATAGTATTCGTAATTTTTTAGGCCCCTGTAATGGATACAAAGCAGGCTGTTCCGGAACCAAAGGTCCGCACCGTTCACAGTGGCGGTGACAGTGCCCAGGATCACGCAGCGGGCCGGCTTGGAGGTGCTTCGCTTGAGGTCCTGAAACCCGAAACCGGAACCGATAGACAAGGATTTCGTTTCAGGGTTAAGATCGAGCTTAGGATAGATCGGATAGGTCCTCCAGCAGCAAGTTGCAGAGCAGGAAGTGTCCCAGGTAGTTCGCCGCAAAGCTCATCTCGTGACCCTCTGCAGACCAGCGAGGACCTCACCGAACGGCCGAAAGTTTGAAAGTTTCCTACTTGTCGGGTATCATGAGGAACCAAAGGTTAACCTTTTTCATGATATAAGGTTTAGGGTTTAGGGTTTAGGGTTTAGGGTTTAGCATGTAGGGCTGCAGGGCTAGCGTAAACCTTTGCTACCCAACTTGAAACTCTACAGGCTGCATTCCCTAATGTGGACGCCTGAAACATTGCAAAGACGCCTGAACAATTGCAAAGCCTGAACTCATTAAAAACCATAGACGCCGAAACCATAGTTAAACCTAGCACACCGCACCCTCTCTAAAGACGTTGTTGAAACTGGGGGGCCCTGACACAGACTACTCAGACTAAGTAGCCAGAACCTCATCATCTCATCTTATTAAGGAAATCTTCTCTTTCAAAAGTCAAGTCGACCTCCGCCAGGGAAGAGACCCGGGAGGAAGACACCCTGCTTGTGGGCGTTCGGGTAGTACACGGCCGCGTTGCACACCAGAGCATCCAGAGGCCTCCACCAAGAAGAGTTTAGAACTCCGTCAATTTTCGATTCCAGCAAAAGTTCCGTGATTTCGTTTCAACAGTGAAGGCTTTCATATAAGCTTTTAGTTGGGCATTTAACGCTTTGGTAGCTGCCGAACCCTAAACCTGGACCTACAGGGTTAAGGGTTGAAGCTTTAGGGACCTTTGCTTGGGTATTTGTTGAAAGCTCTGTTCCGAATCCTGAGCGTGCGGGGATTAGGGTTGCCAGCAAGAGGATCCAGCAGAGCTCTGCAAGGCCTTAATCTGGGCTTTTAAGTAACCAGGGAGAAAAAGTATAAACTCTTATTTCATAAGGGTTCCTTTAAGAAAAAAAGTATTAAAGTATGGTACTCCAAAGCCCAGTAATAGGCTACGCAACCTACAGCCCTTAAAAGCAGGGTGAGGTGCCACAGATCAGTTCTAAACATTACAAGCACGGCCACACAGGCCACCGAGTGATAGCAGGGAGCTGCTGTGTAGAGTGAGGTGCCACCAATACAAGCAAGGCGACACACGGAGAGGAAGACACCTCACCCCCACCAGCCCGCTAGCCTGCAGCCAGCCACCCCACCGACCCGCGTCCACATCGTCAACCAAAACAGAACTACCCTAAACCCTAAACCCAAGTCTAAAATGCAGCGTTTCAGACTGCCTCCCCAAAGACTGGAAGGCTTTCACGAAGTGGCGGACGCTGTTCGTGGAGGCCAGGTCACAGTGGAGCACCTCATACGACTCCTGGTGTCATATCGGGTCGAGGCTGGTTCAAGGGTGTTGTAAGGGCTTTGAAAGACTTCACAATGGTTTTGAGAGGGCGCCAATGCGTTTTGTAAGGGGCTTCGGGTTTAGGATCTTTGTACAGGAACCTGTGAATAAAGTATCCCGATTTTTGGAACACGTTCGAGTTCACAGTCGAGGGTCTAGCATCGAGGGCTTAAGGGAAGGACCCAAAGGACCCAACCGGAACCAACCAAGAGGCAACACCCTCGCCAGATCGTTGAAATCCCTTTTGCATACTTCTCCAACCCCTAAGGATATATAAGATTAAACTGTCAGAGCGAACTCATTGGGTAGTGTTGGAGAACTGAAGCTTGATGCCCCATTTCGAAAAGACCCCACAAATTATTAAGGCCCTACAATGATGCAAAAACCTTTCAGAAAACTAGTAAACCCTACAGCAACCTGTCAACACCTTTCACAAATGCCGGCTCCTCGAGCATGCCAGCATCTCTTGCAGCTTTCTCTGCCTTCCTTGGCCGCATTAAGTTAGGCTTTACTGGTCTTTGTCAACAAAAACTTATTCAGGTGTCGTTAAAGTCTGATCGGATTTGCAAAAGGTTTGCGAGTCAGAACTGGTTTCGAGTTTTACCTTGGGTTGAATGCCTTGCGTTTGAAACGTGCAGTACCGCGAAAAAATTGTCGTTGAGGGTGCGTAGGGCGTAGAGTCAGCCTTAGCTGGGTTGCTATACTTTACCTTGTGGAACGTCCAAAGAGCACGAAGGCCATGATCTCTTGTATCCGAACCAGCCAAGCTTTTGACAATCTGGGCGTAGGTTTCCAGGCGTAAGCTTTCGGTGACTGAACTGTTGTTTCGGCACTACTATAGGGGCATAGGGTTTTGGGGCCTACTATACTATAAGTATAATAAGGAATTCCCCAACATAGTATAGGCAATTATTTAAGCCCCTATAGTAAGCTTCTGCGATGGGCAGGACTCACGTCGGTCCACCCCCACCAATAAGAGAAGGGCCTGGGAAGCGTCAACATGCAAGCGCCTCTGTGTGCCTGGGAAACACTACAAAGAATTCCAAAAAAGATGCTTTAAGTAATCATATCACTGATAACTATAATCCGTAGAACTGTAAACGCCCAAATAAGATGTTTAGGTAACTTCAAAATAAGATCCCTATAACTGTAAGCACCCAGACAACAAACAACGAAAGCCTCAAAAAGCCCAGTGAAACCTGAACCCAAATCCTAGACCCTACCTAGACCCCCCAACTACCCTTTATTGTAGCCCCAAATTACCTCTTAATGAGAAATATTAGAGCCCTTTAAAAGGTACCTGGGGGGTTCTGGTACACCCTTGGGCCTAAACCCTGCATACAGCCGAAAGTGACCGAGGCGCTGATAGTCCCGGCACGCCATGATCACGTACCAGTCGCCCGAGGCGGCGAGCTCCTCTGTCTCTTGCTATCTCTAACTCTCTCTCTCTCTCTATCTCTATATCTTTATCTCTCTATCTCTATCTCGTTTAAGGTTACGGGCTTTTGGGGTTAATGGTTCAGGGAAGTCCTTTTCGTATCTCAATCTCTCTCGTTTTGGGGTTTTAAGACTTCACCGCAGGCAATTTGGGGTTTGGGGCTTAGGGCTACAACGGGTTGAATAAACCTTAAACCCCTACAAACCCAAAACCCAAAACCCCAAGCCCTTAAACCCTCCACCCTCCCTCTAAATCCTAAACCCTAAACTCATAAACCCCTAAAGCCCGAAACGGCCTACGACTGCCCCACCGAGTCCTTCGCCGCCGCCAAACCCAGCCCAGATGAGGCGCCAGTGATGACGACGGTCTTCTTCCTTTTTATGAATGTCTTCTTCGTTGTTGTGTTGGTTGTTATTTTTGTTCTTGCTTGTTCTTCCTGTTGTTTTTGTTGTCTGCATTTTTTGACTTTTGGTGTCGTCTTCCATCATTTTGTTTGTTGTCTCTTCCTTTCTGCTGGTTTTTGAGATTTGGGTGTTCTTCTGGAATCTTCTTCCTTTCTTTGGGTTTTCGGATTCTAGGGTTTGGGGGTTCGGGGTTTGGTGCTTAGACTGTAACCGGGGCTTTGGGTTTGGGGTTTAGGATTTGGAGTTCACGGTTTAGGATTGAGGTCTACTTGCTTTGTGCATCTGTTGTTATTTCATGAACGGTTGTTCCTTTCTGTGCTTCTTGCTATGTAAACAAATGTTGCTGCCTGTGTTTGAAGTGCTATATAGAATGCTCCTCTGGTTGGTGCTTGATATGGGGGTGTAGGGCGAGGGTTTCGCTGTCTGTGTTAGGATTCACGACTTGGAATGCGAGGCTGATAGACATAGGGTAAGGACTTTCAGGGCTTGGGGCTTCGGGGTTCTTGACCAAAGCGCCGGAAGTTCAACAACTGCCGATCATAGGATTGAAACACCTGAGCAGCTTTGGAATACAACGTAGCACACAAGTAAAATGAATTTCTCATTAATAACCTAAACCGGCCACATGAGACTTGCAGAAATGCGGATTTCGGTAGGGATGGGAATACCACAAACGGAGTTCCTCCCTCAGATACAACGTCCTCATCATCGCACGGATCCTATCGACGACGACGCTAGCCCGAAAAACCCGATATTCGAGTCCGCGATCCTTAACCCTAAACCCTGAACCAAATTCTACAAGGAACCCCTTGCCTAGTTAGGCGTATGGCACCTGGATAGGGGTGTTGGAGTATTCCTAAGATTGTATTCTAGGGTTGGGATCATCCTACGGGGGCTGAGATCTTAAGATAGATGTTCTCCTAGATTGGGAAGTGAGATCTTAAGATAGATGTTATCATAGGGTGGGGGCTGGGTGGTGCCATACACCTAAATGGGCAAGGTATCATCTAACTCATCCCACTATATAAAGGTACTTGGGACCCTTTGGGTCATTGGCTCTATACAAAGCCCCTCGAACAAAGCGGCCCTCAGAGGTGTTCCATGGTCCGAGTGTCTCAGGGCCGAAGGAGAACCCGGGGATCTGCACCGAGAAGTTGCGGGTCGTGGCCTTCACCCAAACTGCAAGAAGTTTCTGCTGCTGTTAGCTGCGTTTAAACAATGCATATATGTATATATTCATGTATCTATTTCCTTTCTGTGTGTTTGTAATTAGATTATTCACGTATCTATTTATGCGGGTATGTGGCTTGGTTTAGCATTGTTATGTTTTTTGTTGTTTGCATATTTTTGCTGTTGCTTGCTGCGTCATATGGAAGCTTGCTGTGATATTAAAAAATGACCTGGTTGTCTGACAAATATTCCGATGAACCACCCTGAAAGAAAGACCCCTAAATGCTAAACCTTTCAATTTAACCTTATGCCCCAAGCCTTGCCCCTGGCAGCTCTCGCGCCGCGGCGGGCACCACGGGCACCGCGGATGCCAAGGCCCAGAAGCCCAGCAAGGCTCGCCTTGCAAGGAGCAGGGTGTGGTGTTTAGGGTTTAAGGTTTGGGTGTGTATACAGTGTGCACGCGGTGGGTGCGCCTTTCACTATAGGAACAGGGGCGCACCACTTGTCGCGAGCTTGCGTCAGCATGTAGTCCCGCGCCAACCACCCCAAATTTTCTCAATTAGGGTTTTGGGTTCACCAGCCCAAAAACCCTCAAGGAGGTTTTCTTGCCCTCCGGCTTCCCTTCTCAGTTCTGATGAAAATGAACGTTTCACAGCAAACCACAGCAAAGATGGACTGGTGTCGGGTTGTGGGTCCTCCCGGCCTGTGCCGGCCGCTCGACGAAAACATACAAACAACTTGCCCCTCGCACCCCTGTGAAGGTTGCTCGAAGGCTACACCTGTCACCTGACAGTTCCCCGCAAAAGGCCTTGATGTGCGGGCTGAAAGGTACCCCCGAGACCCTCCAAGGCCAGACCCAAAAAATATCAATGGGTCTGTCTTTACTGACTAACGGCAGAGAGGTCATTAGCGGGGCGGCGCTACGGGCCAGTCCTCGTATACCGGGAGCCTTCACCCTCCCTCACCGTTCTCACGGGACGCTCGGCCGGGGGCCTCGGTCGGAGCTTCCAGCGCCGGGCTTAGGTGTGTATACAATGTGCGCGGCGGGTGGGCCTCAAGGTAGTCCCGCCCCCCAAACCCCCCCTAAAGGGGTTTTTTGCTTGCTGCTGCCGTCTGCAGCTCTACATAAAAACGACAACGTTTCACAGCAAACCACAGCCGAGATGGATCGGGTCGCGGCCTACCCTAAGGCTTAGGAAGCTTAAACTCTAAACACCAGATCCCAAAGCCCTGTCAAGACCCTTACGAAAACCCAAACGCATCCTTGCCGACCCCTTGTGCATACCATATGAAGCAACTGCGAGACCACCTTGTACAAACCATATGAAGCAACTGCAAGACCACCACGAAATTATGCGACGACCCCCTCCCCTCTCCAAAAGAGACATACCCCAAACCTTAAGCCGTGCAACAATCCCCCCTCATCGAAAACACAATGGGTAGTTGTCAAAATTAAGGTCCCTTTTTGGGTACCCTAAATAACAGGTGCCGTATTATAATGGGTACCCAAAAAGGGACCATAATTTTGACAACCACACAATGAAGGGACAAACCTAACAAAGCCGGCCACCTTTGCAGCCAGGGAGGTGCCGCTCTCAGGGGCACGTCGGGTGGGCTCCGTGCTGGGGCTCTGGTGCACCTCAACTTCAAAGGTTCCTTTTCAGGGTTCCCTGAAGGGTTCTAGAGGTGTCGTAGCGTTTAGGGTTTAGGGTGTCGGTGTAGAGGACTTTACACCTAGAATAGAGTTTTGGTGTATCTTTATTGGATAGGAACTCTGAAAGCACACTGTTTGCTAAAATTCAGATCGCTATGGTACTTTGGGTTCTCTGGGGTTTTAGCGAATGGATAGTTTCCCAGGGAAAGGGCTTCAGAGGGTGCAAAACGGCTTGATGAGGGTGTTAGGATTCGGCATGCAGGACCTGGCTTTATAAAGATGTAGGGCTTAGGGGTTCGGACCTAGAATTCAAGGTTTGGGGTGCAAGGCTTGGGGTCAACATCTTGAATATAGTGTACGGTACCTCCTATCCTAAGTCCCCATGTAGAGTGCAGGATGTGTTGAAAAAACCCCAAACCGCAAACCTTAGGGACAGCAAGAGCTCATGGATAGCAGGAATCAGGAATCGAAACGTGCACTTCGAGAAACTGGGCTCTCGTTGAACAAAATGGTTCGCATGGGCACGGGTCTCAAGGGCATTTCAAGAGTCCCATCAGGGGGTTGTAGGGGTTTACGGTTTAGGGTTTAGGGGGCTAAGGAACTGTAACTTAACGGGAGAGCGACGGCATTAGCAGCTGCGGTGGGTTCAACGTTGACAGAGCTGAAGCATTGGGATTTGTGCTTAAAGGGGTTTATGCTTTACTCGCTGGGCAATCCCTCAGTCTAAACCCTACTTACACAAATCGCATCGAATTTGGCCACTCACGTGTTGAAATGTAGGAATAGGCATAGAACTATATGGCTTCATGCGGCCACATCGTAGTCGCACTGATGCTGCCTTGCTGTATTGGGCCGAAGAACAAAAGAGAAGGATACCGTCACCCTAGTATTGCAACATTGCACCGCACAGCTGTGAACAACTAACTCTAACACCTTAACCTGCGCAGCCCGAAACCCTAAACACTGAGCTCTGCCACCTACAAAGCACGCCTCCCCCAAATTCCGATTCCAAACCCCTAAGCACCAGACCCGAGACAGAGACAAAACTGTCTGGTTCTTAATAGGGAATGGGGGAATGGTCCCTATAGTAGTCCCTACATAATCCCCAATAATCGTCTCCATGGTCCGTTCCCCCATTCCCTACTAAGAACCAGACAGAAAAACTAGGATTCGTGCCTGGGGGTTGCTGACGGCGGGGGCGCTGCCCGGGGATGCGACGAAGGCGGGGGCGAGCATTTTGGCTGAAAGCTCGGATGGTGGAGGCGTCGATTGGTTCGTGTAGAGCCGAAAAGGCTGCAAGATTCCTTGGCTTGTGGGGTTTAGGGTTGAAGGTTTAGGTGTTGGGGTGTTTAACTCGAGGGTGAAAGGTTTACAAGGTGTTGCTCGGAAACTTTCAAGGCGTAGAGCTCAGGACACAGAGTCTATGCCTCACCTTAAGCACCGAGACCTACCTTTGTGAGGACGTGTACGAAGAAACCATGACTAGCGAACCCCCTAAACCCTAAACCCTATAAACCCTAAACCCTCTAAACTCCATAAACCCTAACTCCATAAACCCTGAACCCTAAACCCTAAGCCGTTGGCTTTGCAGAGCTCACCACGATGACTTCGGGCTTTCACTCGGGCATTGGCTCTGTTGGACTGCACCACTCAGGCGAGCAGCTTGCAAGGAGACCGTTTGGGTTTAAGAAGCTTCATGGTTTAGGCTTTAGAAAGTCGTATAACTCGTAGGATATTCATGCACTTTCGGGCTTTTAGGTTTTAGGCTTGGGGTACCGTGTCGTTGCAAACTCTTCAATGCTGCACAATGGTTGAGGCTCCTTGCACGCGAGAGTCTGCTGTAGAGGTCCGAGTTCGAGCACTGCACTTGGTAATAATGTCCCCTTGAAGTCCCTACATACATTAGATGGTACACCCCGAGACTGATCCAATTGTTACGCCACCGTAATTTGGCCCCAAGTCTACCACCAACACTTCACCTCTGAACCGAATCCCAAGGCTAGGACCAAATAAAGAACTACCCAACGATTAGGACCCCGTTTCCCTAAACCTCTTTATGTAAGCCTTTCAGATTCCATAGCTTGGGGTTTATACGACATACTCGAAACTACTCTAGGTAAGCACAGAGGCATGTCTACCCTACTTAGAACCCCTGAACCCCCCAAAGCCCTGATTTCATAACAGTACTAATACTAGTAAAAATAAGAGTAGTACTTAATAATGACAGATAGTGAGAATACTGACAATAATAATAACAATCAAGGAAGAGTAAAATAGACAAATGATGATAGTAATAATGATAATGACAATATTCGCATCCTTAATAATGACATAGGAGTTTAACAAAATAGTAAAGAATAATAATCACATCCTTGATAAGAGCCCTCTCCCGAGAAGGCCGCCTAAGAAGTCTCCCGAGCTCCTCGCCGCAGGTCCGCCGGGGGTCGCCTCCATGCTGAGCAGATCCGAAGAGCCTGGCTTAGTCCTAGCGCCTTTAAGGGGTCTATGGGGTTTAGTGCTGTTTTAGGGTGTATAGGGCTTGTACTATAAGGGTTCCTTTAAGGGATCTATAGGGTGTGGGGTTTAGGGTTTAGGGCTTAGTGCTTTTTTTAGGGTGGATAGGGTTTATACTGTAAGGGTTACTTTAAGGGATCTATAGGGTTAGGGTTTATGGAGTTTATAGGGTTTAGGGCTTATAGGGTTTAGGGTTTTGGGTTTAGGGTTTATCGGGTTTATGGGGTTGGTAGGGCTTCTACTGCTGATAGGGCTTATGAGGCTTATGGGCATTATGGTGTAATTAATAGGGTTTATAAGGTTTATAGGGTTTACAGGGTTTTGGGTTTATAGGGTTTCGTGTTTAGGGCGTAGGCATTAGGGGTTCCTTTAAGGGTCCCTTTTGGGGCTGAATTCTAGGGTTTCTATGAGGGTCCTTCATAAGAGTTTTGGGTTTAGGGTTCAGGGCAGAAGATTAGAAGAGCCACGAACTGGCTTTCTGCTGTTTTGTCGTAAGAGTGTTCGTAGTAACAAGACCAGTTACTGTAGCAGTGACGATAGCATCAATAATATTGATGGTATGGACCGTCGCAGTATTAACAGAAATAGTCACAGTCATCGGAGTCAAACGGCTATAAGAAGGGTGAATCATGACACCGAGCACTGATCACTCTCGCTTAAGCTGGGCTTTTAAGTAACCAGGGAGAACAAAGTATAAACTTTTATTTCATAAGGGTTCCTTTAAGAAAAAAGTATTAAAGTATGGTACTCCAAAGCCAAGTAAGCTTCTACCATACAGGGGGCTCAGGGCTCCCTCTTGGGGTTCAGAAAAGTTTGAAAAGGATGTTGAAGACTTTGAAAGCTGTTAAAGTGGGGTCTATAGTAGACCCCAAAAAGTTGGAAACCGGATTAAGGACAATTAGTGCTGGGATTCCCTATACATTACTCTTAAGGATTGAGGCTATGGGATTTCCAACTTTTGGGCTTCTACTGTAATCATTGTAATCGTTGTGAGTGTGAATGGGTTTGAGGCTCGAAGGTATTCAACGTGGGGATGCAGATCATCTCAATCTAGAAGCCTTGTACAAGGTGATATCAAGGCCACTGCCTTGCCGTAACGGAAGCGGGTCGTACACAATTTGCTTCCTGGGCCAAAGAGATGTTCTGTTGCCTTCGGAAACCCTTAATTAACCCTGAACCCCATTGGGTGGGTACAGGGTCCATACGCCTAACAGAATAAGAAACAAGACCCTGTGGGTTGAAAAACCATCTAGGGTTTAGGGTTTAGGGTTTCATACCCCAACAACCCTGTAGACCCTGTATGACCAGATACTCATGTCCCAAAATCACTGAAGCCCCTCTGAAACATGATCCCCAACAAGTACTGGGCTTGCCGGCCGGCATCCGCCGAACGACTCGGTGCTGCTGCAGGTGCCGGCAAATCCATCACCTGGAGACCGATCGAAACTGCCTGTGGTGCTTTGTAGGGTTGGTCCTGAGTCTTGCACGATTTCGGTAACGTCTCAGTGAAGGCTGTAATATCTCCATTCTTCGGGTTTGGCTATTATAAGGCAACAGGGCTAAGGTTAAGGGTTGTCCCAGCTCTTGCACTGCAGGCTTGAGGTCATGGACACGAAACCTATGATGCTAAATGCTTGGTTAGGGCGCGAGACTCCTATTTGGCCCCCTACACCCTGAACCCCAAACCCCGATATGAAAGCCTGAAGAATCGAACTGAAATTGCTGGTGGCTTCGGTTACAGCTGCTCTACGGGTCTTTGCCGTCGAGTACAGCAGGGCTCCCAAAGGTTTGTGAAAAAGAGAGGCACAGGTGAATACCGTGAGACATGTCCAGCACCCATACAGCGAACGTACTACGGTTTCAGCCGGTACTGCAACTCGTGGGGCTATCGAACTTAGTTGCTGAGTTCATAAGCCCCCAAAGGTGTACACTTTCAGTTTTATAGTGGGTAATATAATGATATAATCCCAAAAAGTGTAAAGTGTATCCACCCAGCTACTAAGCTAAAACTATTCCCTCGACATCCCATGGTCCGAAACTCGAACACTCTAAGACCCTCAGCCCTAAAGCCTACACCCCAAACCCTCAACCCCAAACCCTCAAGCCTCACAGCCCAAACCCCCAACCCTAAACCAAAACCCGTAACCCCTAAACCCCTAAACCCTCCACCTCAAACCCTAAACCCCTGAACCCCTCAGCCCTAAACCCTAAACCCTAGACCCTCAACCCCTAAACCTGAACCCCTCAGCCTAAACCCTCGACCATATCATAAACCCCTAAACCTGAACCCCTCAGCCTAAACCCTAAAGCCTATCCTAAACCCCTGAACCTGAACCCCTCAGCCTAAACCCTAAACCATATCCTAAACCCCTAAACCTGAACCCCTCAGCCTAAACCCTCGACCATATCATAAACCCCTAAACCTGAACCCCTCAGCCTAAACCCTCGACCATATCATAAACCCCTAAACCTGAACCCCTCAGCCTAAACCCTAAAGCCTATCCTAAACCCCTAAACCTGAACCCCTCAGCCTAAACCCTAAAGTCTATCCTAAACCCCTAAACCTGAACCCCTCAGCCTATACCCTCGACCATATCATAAACCCCTAAACCTGAACCCCTCAGCCTAAACCCTAAACCCTATCCTAAACCCCTAAACCTGAACCCCTCAGCCTAAACCCTCGACCATATCATAAACCCCGAAACCTGAACCCCTCAGCCTAAACCCTAAACCCTAAACCCTATCATAAACCCCTAAACCTGAACCCCTCAGCCTAAACCCTCGACCCTAACCCAGCCCCGAAAGCGTGAATCCTGAGGACTGGGCGGTTGGCCCGCCCCTGGAGCCAGGACCAGCCTTAGGCAGCGAGAATGGGTTTAGGGGTTTAGGGGTTTAGGGGTTTAGGGGTTCAGGGGTTCAGGGGTTTAGGGGTTTAGGGGTTTAGGGGTTTGGGGGTTTAGGGCCTTGCGGACTTTCTGGTGGGACGTGGGCATCTTCGGCGCAGACAGGCACAAAGAGGACCCCGAGGGGATAAGGTTAAGGAGTTGTGGGTCTGAGGTTTACAATGCCCTGCGCCGAAACCCTTTATGTAGGTGACTGGGCTTCCAGGTTAATGTCCCGCAAGAAGAAGACGGGGCAGGCCAAAGAAGCTACCGAAGGGGCCTTAATAACGAGAACAGGTTTTTGGGGGCCCATTATACTATACTAACAATAAGGAGCCCCCAAAACAGTATTTAGGCCCCTAGGCTTCTGAGTAGACCCTTTACAATAAGGGTACCCTTTTTCCTAATACTCAGTTTTAATAAGGGGACCCTAGAACAAAAAGGGCAAAAGGGCACTACTCAGGAACCTAGGTATTTAGGCCCCTATAGTACCTGTTTACGATTCCTCTGGCTCCGCAGCATTCTGCTCATCAAAGCCTGAACCATGGACCGGGTTTAGGGTTTAGGGGTTTAGGGGTTTAGGGTTTAGGTTTTAGGGTTTAGGGTTTAGGGGTTTAGGGGTTAGGGTTTAGGGTTTAGGGTTTAGTAATAGCAAAAAAGAGCTGAAATGCTGCTCTTTTCCGTCGTCGCGAATCGATTGCTGCCCCCCTTCCAGGGTTCACAATGACATGAACCCGGCTCAGGCTTGTAACCCTCTGCCCTAGACCGCCCGAAACCCTAAACGGGTTTATGTAGGGTTTTAGGGTCTAAACTGCAAACCGTAAACCCTGAACCCTATTCGGCGTTTAGGCCTCTGCGGTAGTCCTGGAGTCCACGTCGACCGGAAGCCAGATTACTCACATGCTGAGTTCGCGGGCCCGTCAAGGAACTCTTAAAGAAGGAACCCTCATAGATCCCTTGAAAGAACTCTTATAATGCCTTCTGAACCCCCTTAAAGGGTTCAGGGTTTAGGGCTTAACGGATCATAGTTTTTATCTTGGAACAGGGCTCCAGAAGGGCTTTTGTCGATTCACAAAGGTTTGAGAAGGGGCTTCATCGGGGTCACGGCTACTAGGGAGTGCTTACGTCCCTCATCCCTGAACCCTGAACTCCAACATTATCCCCAAACCCAAACCCAAAACCCTACACCCACAGAGAAACAGACCCTAAACCCTAAACCCTAGAACGAAAATCCTAAAGCGTGAACCCTAAACCCTAAACCGTAAAGCCTAAGCCCCAAACCGAGAACCCTAAAACCTAAACCCTAAACTGAGAAGCCTAAACCCTAAACCGTAAAGCCTAAGCCCCAAACCGAGAACCCTAAAACCTAAACCCTAAACTGAGAAGCCTAAACCCTAAACCCTAAACCGAAAACCCTAAACCCTAAACCGAAAAACCGCAACGCTAGGCAAAGCAAACCAAGGCCTCGGTTACCAGAGAGCCAGAGCCGAAAACCGACACGGTGTACGATTTAGGGTTTTGGGGATTTAGGGGTCAGGGATTTGGGTGGTTGTCAAAATTATGGTCCCTTTTTGGGTCCCTATTATAATACGGCACCTTTTATTTAGGGTACCCCAAAAGGGACCCTAATTTTGACAACTGCCAGGGCTTTCGGATTTAAGGCTTAGGCTTAAGGGTTTAAGGTTTAGGGGTTTAGGGTTTAAGGGTTTGGTGCTTGGGGGGTTCAGGGGTTCAGGATTTGGGGTTTAGGATTTAGACTTTAGGTTCTTTAGTGTTCAGGCATGGATCCCTTCTAGAAACCCTATAGATCCCTTTAAAGGGACCGGTTTAGCAACCTTTAGAAGTACTAAATGGGGGTTTCCCAAAATTGGGGGTACCTTATTTTGGGGTCCTTATAATTAGGATCCTACTATTTAGGGTACTTCTACTATATTAGGGTCCCCTATTTTCGGAAACTCCCAAATAAGGCAGTCCCGAAGGTCTCACGAGGGCGGAGGCCCTTGGGCCATGAATTCCAGGGGAATCCGAACCTGCAATCGGCTAGGGGGTTTGGGGTTCCGGTAAAGGGGGCTTTTAAGAGTCTAACGTTAGGGTTTAGGAGTTTAGGGTTTCAGGGTTTAGGGGATTAGGGTTTAGGGTTTAGGGTTTTGGGGTTTAGGGTTTAGGGTTTGGGGCTGAGGGTGCAGGGTTTCGGGTTTGGGGTTTAGGGTATTTAGGGTTTAAGACTTAGGGTGTAGGGTTCGGGCTTTTCAAGGTTGGGGTTCCGGTACAGGGGGCTTTTAAGAGTTTAAAGGAATCTTTAAGGGTTTAAGCTTCAAGCTTTAGGGTGGGGGTTTGGGGTTAAGGGGTTTAGGGTTTAGGATTTAGGGTGTAGGGTTCGGGCTTGTCAGGGTGTAGGGTTCAGCAAGCGGTCTAGGGTTCTTATAATGTAAGAACCTGATTAAGAAACCCTGGGCCTATGACCCAAAAATAGTAGGGTTCATACAAGGAACCCTAATAAAGGCCCAAGGTTTCTTAACCAGGCTCCTACATTAAGGGTTCTTGGAAAGGTTCGATAGGGGTTTCTTGCTTTGCGCTTGAGGCAGGACGTAGGCCTTCAGGTTCCAGGGTGTAGGGTTTGGAGTTTAGGGTGTAGGGTTTAGAGTTTAGGGTGTAGGGTTTGAGGGTGTAGGGTTTAGGGTTCTGGGTGTACCCATTACAGAACCTCTTTGGAATTAGAACCCTTGTAGTACCTATGAAACATCAAGGCTGTGAAGTCTACGGGGTTTAGGGCGCTTCAGGGGGCTCCAGGTTTATAGGGGATCAGGGTTTAGTTGTAGGGGCTTGGGGTTTAAGATTTAGGGTTTAGGGTTTAGGACGGGTCTTGATGGCTTTAGGCTTGGAAGATGTTGGGTTTGCCTTGATACATCCTGAAGAAACTTGACAAAGCCTGTGTCTTCAACTAAACCCGAAAACCCTAAACCAGCCCCATGTATCCCTTGGATCCCTTTGAAGGAACCCTTGTAGCAACCTAGTTGGCTGTAGAGTTCTTGGGTGTGAGCCTAATTAGACTCTCAATCAATCCCAGGCCGCTCGCCGCCCCTGTAGCCTCCTCGTTTGCCAGGAAGCTGCCAGGGTCCGCAAGTCCCTCGACAGACCCGCATTTTTAGGGCGCCTTAAGGGATTTACTAATCGTCGCAGTTCTTGAGGTTTATGAAGGTTTCGTTGGGTTGTTCAGGCCTCAACGCGGCATTAATGCTTTACAATGGGGTTTTATTGGGGAGTTTGGACTTTAAGAATTCAGGGCTTGGGGGTTTTAGGCTTGCCTTCGATGATAACGTAGGCCCGTGATTGAATAAATCTGAATAAACCCGTTGTCCGCAAGCGCCTTATCATCTTCACATCAAGACACCTGTTATCCTCCTTATTGCGACAAAGGTTTTTTCATCGTGGGCGACAGTGTCGCTAAAGGTGTTCATGGTCTTCAATAGGTTCTAGAAGGCAGTTATGCATGTTTCAGGGCTTATACAGGGCTCAACAATTTTACTCTTCTAAACACGGGCATGTAGATTGCATAGACAGCTGAGGGTTTAGTCCAGGTTTAGTGAGTCCAGTTTTCTACAAGGTTTCGTATTGACGATTTGTCAAATTTGTGTCCAGGATTGAGTTTGCAAAGGTCGGAATGTTGAGAGGCTTCAGGCCTTTGCATTGGCAACCGCGGAGGAGGTGGGTTTCAATGAAATCCCTCATTGCCCTTCAAACGAACACCAACCTCCCTTTCAAACGAACTGTCACACACACACACACACATACATACACATATATGATGCAGGGCTGCCACACCCCCCCTCCCCCCCCCTCCCCATGGTATCCCCCCTTGCCTGTCAAGTGGGTAGTTGTCTTGTTTGGGCTTGTTGCTTTTCCCGTCTGCTCTTGTTTGGCCTCGTCCCCTCNGGCCCCGCCCCGCCTGTGGGGGGCAGTGTGTTCTACAGAGGTATGGTATGGTTGCTGCCACTTGTTAGTAGCAATGTCATCGTTACGTGCCTTGTCCCCTCCCCCCCCTGTGGGGTGGGGCCTGTGGTCGTTTTGGTTGGCCCCGCCCAGCCTGTGTGGGGCAGTGTGTTCTACAGAGATATGGTATGGTTGCTGCCACTTGTTAGTAGTAATGTCATCGTTACGTGCTCGNGGCAGTGTGTTCTACAGAGATATGGTATGGTTGCTGCCACTTGTTAGTAGTAATGTCATCGTTACGTGCTCGTTACCATACAAAGTATGATGTTGCTCTTTTCTCCTTGCAAACGGTGCGCCCTGTCCCTGCTCTGATGCGGTTCTCCGCTCCTGTGAAGAAGCACTGGCTGGGATCATTCTCCATCGTCCTCCCTCGCTCTGGTTTGCGTGGGTTCGTTCCGGTTGTCCNAACGGTGCGCCCTGTCCCTGCTCTGATGCGGTTCTCCGCTCCTGTGAAGAAGCACTGGCTGGGATCATTCTCCATCGTCCTCCCTCGCTCTGGTTTGCGTGGGTTCGTTCCGGTTGTCCCGGACCGCCGGGAGCAGGGGCCGCCCGCGGCCGGGGGCCGGGGACAGGGAAGGGTGAAACACTGATGTTACACATCCAGGTGCATTTACTGTCTCACGTATCACTTGCGTATATCTATGCCTGTTGCTCAAGGTTCTAGCAGTCATGACTGATGTCGGCACGCGGACATCCTTAAGGAGACTCCTGTGTGTCTGTGTTCCTGTACGCCTTGCGAGGGGATACACGCCCAGGTTACATCTCAACGTGGTAGCGGAGCTCCCGAGAAACCCGGTGTGCTTCACACAGGTGAAGGTGACCGGAGTCTCTCCGGCATACTTCGCACAGGTGAAGATACCCGGAAGAGAATCCTCCCGGGGCTGCTAGGCACCTATCACGTTACCGTAGCCAGTCTGCAACGACTTTTGAGCCTGGTGAAGGAGAAGACGATTACCTTCTTCACGGCAGTGAATCTTACGCGACGAATCATCGTCATCTTCATGAATTACACCGTCTCTCAGCCTTCCAGCAGGTGACCACAAAGGTACCGCCATCTTATGATGGACGAAGCAGTTGGTTCGCCTATGAGGA
>BGNK01002040.1:7985-48196 GCA_003297005.1 Symbiodinium sp. clade A Y106
TCCATGCAACCCTGCCGCACGTAGCTTGGGTTTCGGCAAGTTCTAAACTTACTACACCTGGTCCTAACAGCCAGTATTGACGATGGAGTGCTGGAGGCCAAACAGGGGCTCGTTAATTTCGCCCGAGCAAGCCAGGGTAGGCGAGTTCGCACTAGTGGCTTTCGCAACAGTATGCTATAAAGACACCTGAGCGCATGGGACCTGCCTTAGTAAGAGACATAACACTGAAGCCTTTAAGTGAGTGCGAAGTCCTAAGTTAAATGGCGCATTCACAGTCGCAAACGCCACCACTTGCCCAGACAACTGTGGACCAGCAAGCCTTCAGGTGCAACGGGATTGATTTACTAAGCATAAGATATCAATCCTAGAGCCCGAGAGCTTGAGGCCCTGAAGCAATCCCCGATAAGGGCCCTGGCATGCCCAAGGCTCCTTGCCTTGAACATGTGAGTCCTATAACCTTTAACTTTTAGGATTTAGGGGTTTAGGGTTTAGAGCTAGCAGTAGAGGCCAATACCCGAAAAAGTCCAAACTGGCATGATCTAGCCTGTTTGTGTGCAGAAAATCACCCTAAACCCTAAACCCTAAATGGGAGTTTCCGAAAATAGGGGACCCTTATTTTGGGGTCCTTATAATAGGGATCCTACCATTTAGGGTACTATATTAGGGTCCCCTGTTTTCGGAAACTCCCAAATCATCCTTACAACCCGACGTTCGGCAGGAGCTATGGCTTGACAGAGCAGCTGGTCTCGACGATGCTGCATTGACGCTCTTTTCCGCATCCAGAGTCCCGTTTCCCTGAGGCTCCATGTACTCATATAGTAGGTACTTTGGCCTTAAAGGGGTCCCTATATGGGTACTTTAAGGCCTAAGTACCTTCTATATGGGTACATGGAGCCTTTGGGTTTTAGGGTTCATCTAAATACCGCAAAAGGGGAAAACTAGTGGGCCGACAGCCATAATTCAAAGGCAAGTATGTTAATGTTTTGGGGGGCCAGGTAGACCCTGTAAGGTATGTAAGAATAATGGCCTTTCATGGTGCCGGGCCATCAGTTTGCCTTCTTTGGCGGGGCTTGAGTTGGGGTGAAGGGCGTTGCTTCTGGTGTTTCGGAGATTCGATGGGGGTGATACGGATTATGTTTTCTGGGCGGGTGAATCAGTGTTTACGGTCGAGGGTGTAGGGGCAGGGCGGGTATGTGTTGTTTCTTTGGGTAGTGGCTTCTTGTGTGAGACAGCCCGAAAGGGCAGCGCCCTAAACCCATGGCCATAAACCCGGAACCGTAAAGCCTGAAAGCCCTACACCCCAGATCCTGAACCTCGTGCCCAGGCCCCTGCAAATCCAACCCGCCCGAAGTACCTCATTACGCAGTCGCACACAAGTTCCCAGCATTCCACGAATCCGGATTTAGGGTATTTGTTGAAGTTCCAAATCCCATAGCTCCTGTCTTCAGCAGTCTACCCTGAACCCTAAACCCGAAGCCCTAAATTGCCCTAAATCCTAGTTAACCTAGTTATGTAGAGGCGTGATGGGCCTGGGGTGGACTACTTGGAGGATCATGGGACTTAGTAAGTAAGGATATAGGTACCTTAATTGGGGTTATAATTAGTTGTAAGTAGAGTTACCCTAATTATAACCCTAGTTACTAAGTCCCATGATCGTTTAACTTTAAGTAGTACATGCTCGGAGCCTCCCATGGGTTCATTTTTGGTTGGAGGGTTCCTTGGGAGCTGGACAAGTAAGCCATGAGCTTAACTTCCCTTCACTAAGCCTTAAAAGCCTAAAGCCAAAAACCTTAAACCCCAAGCCCCTAAAGCCTACACCCAAAACCATTAGTAAAGCTTCAGTAGGCTCCAAGCCTGCCACTGCTAGGATTCTTCCCCCAGATTCCGGGAGCCGAAGTGTGGCCAAGCGCATCACTCATCAGGAGAATCTGATGATTTTGGAGGTTTATGTTTTGTGTTTAGGGTCCTTCAAACCGGAAGCACAAGTCGCAGGGATTTGCAGTTTGGAGGGTTGGGCGGGGGGGGGCTTCGGCGCTTTAAGTGCCAATTGCCAATGATTTGGTCGAAGTGTAGGTGCTTGGAACGTGTTGGAGCCTTTGGGATACGATTTTTCTGGGTGTGCGTGGGCTTTGGGTTCTGGGCGATTTGAGTCTGCGGTTCCCTCCTGAGTTTAGCTTGCATCTTATTCCACATTCGAGCAGGGGAATAGGCTAGTTGCGGATCGCAGCCCCAAGCCCTGAACCTCTAAATCCCGCAACTCGAGCTTTCATCAGTGCACCTTCTTTTTAATCGTTGTCTTCATTGCAATCATCTACATCTCTGTTCATCACCATCATCGTCATCATCACCATCGCCATTATCAGTATCATCAGCATCATCACCATCATCATCATTGTGAAGAGCATCATCGTCATCATCAACATCATCGTGACCAGGAGCAGCACCACACGACCGCCACCGACAACATTAATCATGACGGCAGCAGCAACAACTGCAGCAAGAACAGCAACAGCCACAACGACAGCGACAAAGGACAAACTACGACGACAACGACCACTGCATCATCATCATCATCATCATCTTCATCATCACCATCATCATCATCATCAGCAACTTTATCAGCAACAACAACAACAGCACCACCAATACCCACATCCACACCGGCACCACCACCAGCACCAGCTGCAGCAACACCACCACCGCCATGACTACAACCAACAACAACAGCAACAGTAACGATAACAACACCACCGCCCAACAACAACAATGACAAACACAAACAGCAACAGCAACAACAACAGCAGCACCAGCAGCAGCAACAACAACAACAACCGCAGCAGCACCAACAACAGCATTTTCTTCAAGCACAGATATACATATAATCATGTATACATAGGTACACATGCACATGCCTACATGCAAATTATATATGTAGCTTTAAAATTCCTTCTTACGCCTATATGTATGCAAACCCATATGCATATACACTTAAGCATATGCATACAGGTGCGTGTGCATACACGTGCATATTTGTTACATTCGCACATACACATGCAGATATACATATATATATACACATTCATTTGTTTATATTTATATGTGTATACATATATACATCTGTATATACATATGTATACATATGCCTGCACAGACACGTGTACGCATCTGTGCAGCCATCTGAGGAATTGAATAGATAAATGAAGGAATACATTACACACACCTACATATGCATGCATCTCTGTATTTCTGTTTACATCATGTTTGCTTAGTCATGTTTTGCATGGGTTTATACATTTGTGTATCACACATACATCTCCATGCTCACATAGACCTATACAGCTTTAGATGCAGATTCAGACACAGATATACAAACATGATATGCAGTGTGTGTGTATATATATATTTATATTATGTATATACGTACGCGTAGAACCATTCACATAGAACTCCAACTATATATATATATATATGTTTAATTTGTCTGTTTATGTGTATGCATACGACATACTTTTCCACTCTTGTACTTATATATATATACACACACATACGCATCACATGGACATGTGTGCTAAGGGAATCTTTACATAGATATTTCTGTAATATGTGTATGCCTGCCTGCATGCATTTATGCACGGATGCAATGATGGATGGAGGGATGGATGGAGGGGTTTGTCTGTGTGTATGTATGTATGTATGTGCGTATGTATGTATGTATGCATCTTTGTATGTATGCATGTAGGTATGCATGTATGTAGGTAAGTATGTATGTACGTATGTATTCGCATGTGCAGCTGATTTCGGGCATGTCGGAGTGGTTGTTCCCTCGGACGTCCCAGGGTCGTTTGCTTCTGCAAAGGCGTGGCTAGACACGTTGCACAGGTTGGGTCATGTTGAATTTACTTCGGACTGTGGAGTATGCGGCAAATTGAACTCCGCACCCCAGTCTCACTTATCCGGGGTGCAAGGGCATTAAGATGCCTGTATAGTAATTTGACTGGGAGGGGTTTGTGAATCAAACTCCTACATGAAGGACTTCTCTTTAGCAGTTTCACAATGCACGGACTGCGAAGCAATCTGAAGGCACTGGAAGACATATCTTCACCTATGAAAACATAGACATACATACGTACATTCTCACGAAGCCCGAGGGAATCAGCTGTAAACCCCGCAGCCCCGAATCTCGTCCGCTTGGGAAAGGAGCTACTGCAGGCTGTCTTGCAGCTTGCAGGCGCCCTGCGTGAGCTTGGCGCAGCCTGGATTTACCTTTAAAGGCCTGAACTTTTTGCTGGGGCCCATGAACCGATAAAGGGAACCCTAGCATAGAACCCTATATTACCCTCTAAAGTAAGAAAGACCGTCGCTACCAAACCCCGTACAACCCTTTTCCACTTGCAGGGCCGAGATTCTCACATCTCCTCAACCCCCAGCCCTCAAAGCACGGAACCGCAAAGTCTGCACCCCTTCACACCATACATAAACCGGGACCAGCAACTGGCAAGTCTTAGCTGAGACTGCACATTTTGAAGGCTGGCTTCATTGTAAAACAGACCCAGGACTCGTGGCAGACACATGTAATATTGAGTTTCTTAAATTGCCTTTGGTTGGATGTCCTCACCAACAACCCTCAGCCCTAAGCGCTAAACGATCCAAGGTCAATCCCGGCGACATCGTTGCGCTCTGCCTTCAGCGGAGCTTTTCGCAGGTCCTTGGGCCATCGTTGGAGAACTGCTTTCGCTCGCAAGCCCTAAGCTGAATCCTAAACCGTATATGCCAGTGAGTTGGGATTTACCTGTAGTCTCCATTGTAGTTCCTGTTTGGGGTACCTTATAGGATCCTTACTATGTATTTGGTTAAACCAAAAAAAGGAACTACAATGGAGACTATAGGCATTGCTTGCCACCTTGAGCAACCCCTTGAAACCTACGTCCCCGAGCCGACAGGTCATCGCAATTTTTGCCGTGTTGGCGGCAGGAGGTTGCTACCTGCCCATCGATGCCCACGCGCCCAGCAACTCGGTGGGGTTCAGTTGGAGTGAGACTTTTATAAATTTTTAACTGCGTCACAACGGCGACGACGATCACGACAACACCATCACGGCGGCAAAGGTTGCATCTGCAAGAATAAGGAGCCCTACATCCTGAACTCCTGAGGGTTAGGAATTACCGGGGTGTAGAGGCTAGTCATAGCCCTAAGGGTCCAAAGGACCCAATAATTAGGTACTCGGTTTTCGGATAGTAGTTATGTAGGTTACTATTTTGGAGAGTATATGATAATTAGGTACTTGGACCCTTAGGGCTAAGATGACTATGACGAAGACAATGTAAACCCTCCGAAACACCTCAAACGCTTCAGAATCTTTTGGTCCTGGACCTTAAAGCCCAAACCCGAAACCCGAATCGCAAAGCAGTTCCTTCCGCTTCGGCAGATGAGAAGAGCCTTCCAACTTAGTAGCTGAGTGGATACACTTTACACTTTTTGGGATAATATTACCCACTATAAAACTGAAAGTGTAA
The DNA here is from genome assembly GCA_003297005.1 of Symbiodinium sp. clade A Y106. NCBI lineage: Eukaryota > Dinophyceae > Suessiales > Symbiodiniaceae > Symbiodinium > Symbiodinium sp. clade A. Next base: position 13,499 of record BGNK01002040.1, read on the forward strand.
TTACACTTTTGGGGGCATATGAACTCAGCAACTAAGACAAAAAACAAAGACTTTCTTGCACTCCGAACTGTCGGGCCTCAGCTTTCAGGACTTCATGCATGATCCTACGGGTCTAAGTACCAAATATATCTTACACACATATATATATATATATATGTATGTGTGTGTGTATATGTATATCTCTATACATATATATGTCAGTATGTATGTGTGTATATACACTCATACATACAAGCCCCCAGACGACTGACTTAGGTTTATACTGCCCTCGACCCACAGACCTAGTTAGGGGTCAACGCAAGGCAGCCGAAAGAAAGCTTTGCTCCAAGACAGCGAAGCTTTGCTGGTGATCTCAGAGCTCCTCGGAATGAATTCTTGCAGAGTTTCGGGTCCATTTGGGGGGCTTTTGGTTTTCAAGGCTTCAGGTGCTCAGCATTTGGGCTTTAGGGCTTTCGGGCTAGTATGCAGGGGCTTATGGTCAAGAGTTAAGGCCTTCTGGTTTCACCGTCTTGGGCTTTCTTTGGTCAAGCGACATGCTACGTTGTCACCCTGGTGGTTTTGTTAATGCCATTGCTAATCCAGCCTTCATCTTTGTGATCTCGCAGGCTGTCCACACCATGATCGTCCCCTGTAGTCGAGGGCCCAAAAGTCTCCAACACGCGGCCCGACTTTGCCTAGACCCTAGGACCTCGCAAAGCCACACTTCTCCAAGTTGAGAGTGCCCTAAATACTAAACGCAAAGCTTCATAGTAAGCCCCCAATATCCGACTCCGCCCCAGCTACGAGCCATCAGCCCTGGTGCGTAGTATTTTGTAACACACCCCAACACCCAATGATGGAGCCTCCTATGCAAGAGCTTCTTTTCCTCCCAGGGCTGAAACAGGGTGCGGGATTACAAGGTTTTGGGAACATGGTTTTCATTGTTTACCTAAACCCCCCAAAGTGGGTAAAATAATAGCCCAATACCTATAAAAGGCTATTATTCTACATACTTTGGGGGTCCAGGTGGGGCTTTTGGGGTTTCGGGTTCGGAGGAAGGGGCATGCAGGACTCAGGGTTTGGGCGTTTGGTGGTTTGGGGTTCAGGGTTTTACCCCTAAGGGTCCAAGTACCTAATTATCAGATACTCTCCAAAATAGTAACCTACATATCTACTATCCGAAAACCGAGTACCTAATTATTGGGTCCTTTGGACCCTTAGGGTTTTTTTGTTTCGGCAGACCAGATCCCCAGGTTTCAGGCTCCGGGGCTGGCTTGATGGTTGAAGCTTTTGAAGCCCCTGACGACGGATCTTCTAATCTCTAGGGTTTAGGGTTTAGGGTTTAGGATAGGGGCTGGTCATGAAGGATCCGGGTTCGTGATGAGGGCTTAAGGTTTCGGGGTGCAGGGATTAATGGGCTTGGGGTGTTTAACTAATGCCGCTCTTCAACCTGATAAGAACCCAAGGCTTCATCAGAAGCCCGCATTGCGAAACCCTTCAACCGCAGTTGGGTCCCAAAGATCGTCATGGAACAAGGGGCAGTGGAGCCGACAGTCGGCTCTCCCCAAGGGTCCAAGTACCATTATAGTAGGTATTTTGGCCCCCAAAGTATATACTATACCATTACTTGGACCCTTTGGGGTCTGGGGAGCCGAACTCAGCCCATGAGGAACGTTCTTCTAGTTTGCCTCTTGAGATGCGTGCAGAACCGGCGTTTTGAGCCCTAGGCCCCAAGCCCGATACCAGGAGCATTGAAACAGGCACAAGATGCTGGAGCTGGGATGCTGTAGAACTTTTGGTATTAAAGGATGAGGAGTCTGAAGGGTGGAGACGGGGTTTAGGGTTTAGGGGTTTAGGGTTTTAGTCCTTTGTAGAGGGTTTTTGAATAATCGATACGTTTGTATACCTGGAGAGCAGGTCACGAGTGCGCAGCACCGAAAAACCCACCCGCCTCACGATCAGCCTCGAATGCCGAATCCCAATTCCCCCCCGGACCCCCAAAGTATGTGGAATAATAGCCTTTTATAGGTATTGGGCTATTATTGTACCCACTTTTGGGGGGTTTGGGCCTGACTCTCTCAGGGTGACCGCAAGCTGTTTTTTCGGTTTCGGGTCTCCCAAACTGGGACTCTCAGAACTCCCAAAGCCCCATCGGGAGGCTTCAACTCAGGGGTTGGGAAGTGCCAAGAATCACCCTAAACCCTAAACCCCTAAACCTTAAACCCTAAACCCCTAAACCCTAAACCCTAAACCCCTAAACCCCTAAACCCCTAAACCCTAAACCCTAAACCCCTAAACCCTAAACTGCCAAGAATCAGGGTTCGGCAAACCCCCGTTCCCCCGTTCTCGGCTGTGAGAATGGGGTTGCCTGGGGCCCCCAAGGGTTTAGGGTTTAGGGGTTTAGGGGTTAGGGCTTATAGGGTTTAGGGTTTAGATTCTGGGGCCACCCATGCCATGGGGCAGGCTATGGATGAGGAGGAGTGGGAGGCCGCATCAGAAGTACAGGTGAGCCTAGCCGGCGATACCACCGCAACAACGCGGCTCACCCCAAACCCTAAAAACCTAAACCCCAAACCCTAAACCCTAAACAAAAACCTAAACACAAAAAAGAAACACCTAAACCCTAAACCCTAAACAAAAACCTAAACACAAAAGAAAATCCTAAACCCTAAACCGAAAAACAAAAAACCTAAACCCTAAAACCAAACCTAAACACAAAAGTAAAACCTAAACCCTAAACCCAGCGCAAGGAAGGCGCTCCCAGATGCCGGAAGATTTGCCCTGGAGCTGGGGCTCACCTACGCGACTTGGAAGCTTGAACCCTCTCGGGTGTAGGGCTTATGGGGTTATTGAGGGTTTTTAGGGCTCATGGGGTTCTTTAGGGTGTAGGTTTTATGGGGCTGTTTGGGGTGTAGGGTTTATGGTGTACCTGGGCCCTGAATAACCCACCCTTTTTAAGGCCTTATTAGAGAAATCATAATAAGGAGCCATAGAAAGGTAGGTTTTTGGGGTTCCAGGTGGGGTTTATTGGGTTGAGGTCTTATAGTGTCTAAGGTTTATAGGGTTTCCAGGGTTTTCTGAGACGTTTAAAGGGTTAGGGTTTAGGGTTTGTAGATTTAGAGTTTAGGGTTTGCGTGCTCACCGACGCTGAAACCCCTTACCGTATGAACATTAACGAATATACTCCTTACACTATTGCAGGGTCTACATTCTGAGGATTGTTTCAAACCGGGGTGTTTTTACACAAGGTTCGCGGCTGCGGGGCAGCGCTTAAGAAGTCGGGGGCCCTAAGCCCTGCAAACCCGAACACTTCAGAACGTAAGGGTGGTGGGGCGGTTGCCCGAGGTCGCCATGCAGCCAACCGTGGAGAGCTGCTTCAAAGTTGTGCATGACGCTCGGCTTAAGGATTGAGGACCAAGTATACGGGATGAGGGTGTGGGGATGATGGCTTATAGGGTTTAGCAACTGCGTGGCCTAACCTTCCGCTCAACATGCAGCGATGCTCAACATGCATTGAGCCACCTGGGGACTGTTTCATACCACAACTTAAAGTGGATGAATCGGGCACGCATTACTAGTCATGGAAGCTTCTGTGTCTATACTGAGGCCCGGGTGAATCTTCCGAATTCGGGTCTTACCACGTCGGTTGCAGAAATGGGTCTCTTTAGGTCCTGCTCTCAACCCTTACCCTAAGGCTCAAAATCGCCCAAAAACCTTACATAGTATGGTCTTTGGGCCTAACAGCCTTGAAATATGAGTCCTTAGAGCCTAAGGGTTGAGCTTAGTTACAAAATTACGCCTCACCCCTGAGGATCCCAGGGCCTTGGCTTTCTGCGTTGAGTGGCGAAGTAGACATAACCCAAAGGCTCCATGTACCCATATAGAAGGTACGCCCTTAAAGTACCCATATAGGGACCCCTTTAAGGCCAAAGTACCTACTATATGGGTACATGGAGCCTTAGGGTAAGACGGCAGGCTGCCAGTAAGCACATGATACAGGCCGTGCATCGCCGAAGTCACTTTGAGGCTCTCTCGAGAGCCTCAGGACCGTTCGCATGTATGTATCACGACACAGCAGCCTTAGTGACATTGAAACCTACCTTTGGTTAGTAGGGAATGGAAGAATGGTAGTTATAATTGTACCCCATTCCTCCATTATCTACTAACCGAAGGTAAGGAAAGAGATCAAGCCCCTGCATTGTGGTTTCGGTTTTGGGTGATTCTTTGCCTCGAACCGGGGCATCCCCTCACCCGGCAAAGTAAGCCTTCCTCAGCCTGACAAAGCTTCGGAATCCCAGGAGCCTCTTTTTTATATGTGTATATTTTGATTATATATTTTATATATACATGTATTTATGTATTATAGAGATATCTGTATATACATGCACATATAAAGCCCTAATCCCCAAGCCTCAAGTGCCTTAGAACTCTGTCCTGACCCTGATGTCCCTTCATGGTCCCTCAACCACTAGCTAGACTATCAAGCTGCCGCAACCCTATTCCAACAATGTCCTTGTGTGTGCTCATACTATCATACTGTCAAATAATCCAAATTGCCGAAAGCCTATTCGCACAAGGATGATGATCGTCTCTACATAGGCGTACTGTGACATACACCCAAATCCTACTCTAATACTGCGCTGTGCTCTGGATCGCTATGTCGCTGCATCCGCTCATGGTCAGTTTACAAGAGGCCTGAGTGATTACCAATTTGTGCTTTTCCTTGAAGTTCCTGAGTATGTCGGTATCAATCAAAGCATACCCCTCCCCCCCGCAAAAAAGATCCTTATAGAGCCCTTATAGAAGCCGTAAAGGACCCTTTAAATGAACCCTACTCTAATTATTAAGACCCCTTCAGAGTAAGCCTCTATATACAGGAGAGCCCCTTGCATCGGCCAGTCGTGAGCGGTGAACAGAGGAGGCCTCTCTGCCAGGGGTGTAGGGTTTATGGTTTGCCTTCAGGGTTTAAGGTTTAGGGTTCAAGGTTCAGGGTTCAGGGTATAAGGGTTTGGGTTTGGGGTTTTGACTTAGTTGTTTGCAGCTGAGGTTTGGCAGTTTTAAGGTTTATGATGTGCTGGTGTTTAAGGTTTGAAGTTTTGAGGTTTATGATTTAGTCTTCTTAAAGTTAGGGTTTAGGGTTTAGGGTTGAGGTGCGGTTTCTTCAAGTTGGGGCTTAAGGTCTGGGTTTCAGGGTTTTGTGTTTTTCTCATCAGTTGAGAAAAAACACGAAACCCGAAAGGTTCGGCGCTCGGTGCCTTGGTCAAGCTCATGTTTACCTGATGTTTACACTTCCGAAATTAGGGTTCAGGGTTTAGGGTTTAGGGTTTATAGGGTGTTTACTCTTCCGAAATTCGCAAAACCTTGCCATACTGTAATCACGGCGAGGCTGCAATGCTGGCCAAGTGTTTCAGCAACCCGCTGCATCGGCACAGGCCGTCGATGTCAGATCCCGCCATGCTGATCTACACCTCTGGAACTAGCTGCTTGCCTTCTTAGTAGCTGAGTGGATACACTTTACACTTTTTGGGATAATACTACCTACTCTGAAACTAAAAGTGTACACTTTGGGGGGCTTATGAACTCAGCAACTAAGCCTTGCACTGGTTTTGAACTCAGGAACCGGACCTTGAGGGTGTTGGGGAGAGCCTTCCAGAGATTGAATCACTCCCCTCAGAAACCCAAAACCCTAAACCCATAAACCCCTAAACCCTAAACCCTAAACCCCTAAACCCTAAACCCTAAACCCCTAAACCCTAAACCCTAGTCAGTGTGAGGGCTCCTGGCTTGAAGGTCTTGGCGATGTTGTGCTTCGCGGTTCCCTTGTACTGTAGGGGCCTTAACAAGAACCAAAACTATTTTGAGGGGGTCCCTGCTATAATTCTAGTATTATGGGCCCCAAAACCTTATTCTAATTATGAAGGCCCCTATATCATAGTACCCTTATAGATCCCTATATAAAACCCTTGTCGTAAATCATAAGGTTGTTGAGATACCCTGCGGAAGGGACCCCTGTAGGCTGTACTGTCTCGGGGCCGAATGGGGTCCAACGGGCTCTTGAGGCCCCATGTGCAACAAGCTGGGGTCCAAGACTTTTCCCTAAGGGTCCAAGTACCTAATTATCAGATACTCTCCAAAATAGTAACCTACATATCTACTATCCGAAAACCGAGTACCTGACGGTTGATGGACAAAATCCTGCATTACTTTAAGGACCCTAAACTATGGGAATTATTGTATATTCCTTATTATGGGTCATGCAAGATTTTGTCCATCAACCGAATTATTGGGTCCTTTGGACCCTTAGGGTTTCTTGGCGGTCCAGGCACACGTTGCTCAGGGCGGGTCTCTACCTCAGCAGGGGGGGCAGGGTTCCTTACTATAGGGGCCTAATACTTACCAAGACTATTTTGGGGGATCCTTTTAATGAATCTTAGTAGCTGTCTACACTTTTTGGGGTAATATTACCCACTATAACACAAAAAGTGTACACTTTTGGGGGCTTATGAACTCAGCAACTAAGACAAGCTGGGTCCTGTCTACAGGGGTCCCTCAACCGCCCTGTGCATAAAGTTATAGTATGGAAACCTTATTGCAGCAGTTTAACTGAGAAGTTCTACGATTGGCGCAACAACCTTACTTGGAACATGTCGATTTGCGAAGTCTGCTGCTATGTTGCCTGACTATCTGAATGTTCATGCTTCCACTGAACCCTTTGATAAACCCCTCGTAATCTCCAATAAACCCTCGTTACTGATACACCTTACAAGTAGAAACCCTGAGCCCTCATAAGCCCTGAACCCGAAGCTGGTTCGCGCTGCAAGCACTTGGAGTCAGGTGGCGCCCCCAAGGGCATCATATACGATCATGGCCATTTGCTGCACGGTGCTTGGTTCTGGGCTGAGGCATCGAGTGAGCTGGTAAGTTTCAGGATTTGAGGGTTAGAGATGTATATATATATATAATATTATATATATATATATGTATATATAATTTTTCTTCTTTATTGTATATGTACATACGTTTAGTGATTATTGTTCATTTTGTTTATAGACGAAAAGATAGGTATAGATATACGTAACATACAAATACAAATGCGAAAATGTGTACATGCATGCATGCATTCGTGCGAGCATGCATACATACATATATATATATATATATATATGTACGTATGTATAAGGGTTAGGATACAGGGATCGACTCTGAAGCTTTAGGCCTGCCCGTTCTCACCGCTTCCACAATGATTCCGCGGCCCCTTCATTCAGACCGAAGCTGAATTGATCTCGAGGTTCCCTAGGCCCTAGACCCTAAAATGCAGTACTTGTTTGGGACTTTTTGGATGCCTAAGATGATTACTGTAGAAGGCTACCAAAACCCTAGGGCTCCAGTTACCTAGTAGGATACTAACCATATATCATGTACCCCAGTAACCTATACTATTTAGGTAACTGGAGCCCTAGGGAAAGAAGGTGCTACACTTGAGGGTCAGGGTCGTGTATGAGTTTGACATTTAAGGGCTGAGATGCGAACCCAGCCTAGTTGTACCGAAGGATCCAGCCACGCACACCCAAAACGCAAGGTCCATTTAGGGTTTGCAGTTTGGCATGTAGTGTGTAGGGTTTAGCATTTAGGGTGCAGGGATACAGATGCGGAAACAAATACATTCGGACAATGATGCGCAGTCACCTCCACCGAGCCAAGTGCTCCTAGTCCTACTTTCTCAGTCGATCCTTCATTGTATACTTCGGGTTTAGTGTACGTTTCATGGGGTTATTCGAAGAAAGCATATATGGTTTGTAGTTCCTCCAGTACTTTTGCTACCTGTTGGCCAGGAGCACGGAATCAACGACAAGTCCGTTCAGCTGCTGAAGTCCCCGATTCTCGCTTGCAAACGTTTTCTCTACGAGCTCTGCTCGTCCGAACCCCAAACGCTGAACCCTTGTGAATTACCAAGACAGCCTTAACGCCTAAGAGCGACATCTGTGAATAATGACATGCTCACGCCATTAAGCCGCAAGCAGCCTCTCATGTGCCCAGGTACTTCTGGGCAGTCATGGAGTGGGAAATCTTCCCAACACTGATTCGTGGGGGTTCACTGGTCGTCGCATCTGACGAGGGGCCGCCCGTCAAAACGACGGGAGAATTCTACCCTAACGGTTTAGGGTTTAGGGTTTAGGGCCCTAAACCCTAGACCCTAAACCCTAAACCTTAAACCGAAGTTTTCCAGGCAATGCCTACTTGGGTCGAAAGGCTCCCAAGATGTGCCTACGTCGGGCTATGTGGGAGCTTCCGAATATTCGGGATACCTTATTTCGGGGTCCTTATAATAAGGATCTTACTGTTTAGGGTACTATATTAGGGTCCCCTAACTCCCATATTCACCCAAAGTTCCCAAAACTCTAAACCCTAAACCCCAAACCTCTAAACGTCCCTATTTTCGGAAACTCCCATATGTGCTATGCACACCCGAGACCCACCGCTCCTTGAAGGCCCGATCCTGAACTTCCCAGCGTTTCATGAGTCGTACGAATTAGGGGTTTAGGGTTTAGGGTTGCTACACAACCCTAATATACTTTGGGCCCAATGTACCTATGTAGGGAGTACTTTAAGGCCACTGTATGGCATAGAAGGATCCATAAGGGTTACATACGAATAAGGTTGCCATGACGGTATTATACGAGCTACTAGAAACTTGTAAAGTGATAAAATTACCAAAAGGCTAATTGTACGTGCAAGAGTGTTTCCTTCATTTCGACGTAGCCCGGCAGTCCCAATGTGCATCTGACTGTTTCGACAGGAAAAACCTTCAATCTCCGAGGATCGCGAATGCTATGCTGTAAGCTACAACTTCGCCGAAGGCAACCATAATTGCCAATACCATTTTGGGAGTTCCTTATTATATTTATAGTATATAATGGGCCCCAAAACCCTATTCTAATTATCAAGGCCCCTATATTACACCCGTATGGTATTCCTTAAAGGAGCCCTTTGAAGGAACCCCATATTAGCTCGAACGAAGTTCTTGGTGCCAAGGCACAAGCAGCCAGAATACCTGGCTGAGATCATCCGAGCCTTCTGCTGCAACCAGCCCCTTTTTTCTTGCAGACCCGAGCCCGAAGCCCTGAACCCTAAACCCGGGGTTTAGGGTTTAGGGTTTTAGGGTTTAGGGTTTAGGGTTTAGGGGTTTTGGGGTTTTAGGGTTTTGGGGTTCTGGATTTAGGGTAGAACGGTAGAACCCTAAACCCCGAACCCTAAACCTTCAGGCCGCCCCAAGGCCAACACCCGCAGGAGCATTCCGAAGGCTCCTACTTGGAGGATCATGGGACTTAGTAAGTAAGGTTATAAGTACCTTAATTAGGGTTATAAGTAGTTATAAGTAGAGTTACCCTAATTATAACCCTACTTACTAAGTCCCATGATCCTNGAGGATCATGGGACTTAGTAAGTAAGGTTATAAGTACCTTAATTAGGGTTATAAGTAGTTATAAGTAGAGTTACCCTAATTATAACCCTACTTACTAAGTCCCATGATCCTTTAAGTATTCTCTTGGACCCTCCAAGCTGCTCCTTGTGAGGTTTGCCGGTTCTTGTTAGGGACCCAAAAAGGATTTGGGCTTCATTATAAGGGGGTTTCGTTGGGGCCCTATACTGTTCTTGTTAGGATAACCCTGTGCTAGATTGGAGGGTCCTGGTATACCCGAACATCGCAACAGACACTGAACCCTGAAACCTAGTCGAACCCTAAACTCTCAACACTGAGTGGGACCTGCAAGCGGTCAACAACCCTGTTAGGGGCTTGGGCTTCAGGGTTTAGGGCCGCGTTGCAATGGTTTCGTTTATGCAAGCAAGCTGCAGGCAGTAATAAGGGAGAGTGGTTCAAGGGGGGAGGAGAAGGATACCATAATGCGAAAACTTACAAAAACTATGTACACTTGGGATTTCCTTACGCACTTTGCTTTTATAGGGTTTGATATGAGGCTTGGTAGTGTTCAGCTTACGGCTTTTAGGGTCCATGTTCAGCTTACGGCTTTTAGGGTCCATGCGCCTACATAGTATTTACATTTCACCTCTTAAGGGTGACTACATAGCAGCGTTAGGGTCAAAGTGTGTATTTAATGTGGGTATATGCACCCTTACAGGTAAATCCTGTGACATCCGAAAGTTTAACCTTTGACCCCTGAAAGAAAAGCTCAGAAAGCAAGTCCTGATGTAAGTTTCAATGCCTACACTGAACATACGAGTAACCACCAGCCGAAGACAACGCCATTGTAATGGTTGCAACAAACTCAAGGTCCAAAGGACCTGATATTTACGTACTTGGGTTTAGTAGTAGTTTTGTATGTTGTAGGTTAGGGGTTTTGTGTAGTAGTTTTGTCTTTTTGTAGGTTAGGGGTTCAGTTTAGTAGTTTTGTATTGTTGCAGGTTAGTATTTGCTAGAACTCAGGGGCTTTCCCCAGCCTAACGCCCTAGCCCGTGGCGCTGAACCCTAGCTCCTGGAACCCTAAACCCTAAGCCCAAGGTATCAAGAGGCTTTATCACCCTAAAACCCTTCACCTTAAACCCTACACCTTATCCTAGCTTTGATAATGAGGTTTGGGGCTTTCAGTTTAGGTCCCGTGGGACCTAAGGAGTTCATGCCTATGCTGGGGTTATTCAGGGATCTAAAATTTCTGAAAGGTTTGGGGATGTTTCATGTTTAGGGTTTGGTTGAGGGATATTGATGTTCAGGGTGCATGGTAATTACTAAAACAAGACAAAGTCACCCTGGTAATTACAATCATCAGCATCAGCATCGTTAACAGAAATCCTCAGGAGACTACCACGTGGATGTGCTTATGATTACGCCATCCGTTCTGGACCTACTGCTACCAGGAGGCAGTTGAGCAGTTGTTCTTGCAGATTCAAGGGTGTGACATACCTGGCTTGAACGCCAAAATCCTGAAACACCCTGATTAAACCCCTAAACCAAAAAAAGAAGACCCTAAGCCTTATAGCAACCTACATGTATGGAGCTCCGTGTCATGATTTTCTTGTCTATCTCCGCAGAAGGCTGGGCTTGGCGGGGACTCACCCCAGAAGGCATGCAGGTCAAATTCGTTTTCCGCAGCATGGTGCTGTTCAGGGTTAAGTGCTTCTTGGGCAGAGTTGAACAACGAGCCACATTTGGGACAATAAAACCATTAAAAACCCTCAACCCTAATAACTTTCGGTCGGTTTAACAGGCCCTAAACATTTTGGGGAGTTAATCAACCCTACATAATTTTTGTCTCGCCTCGAGCTTCTCCACCAGGCCTTGTACTCTCAACATAGGGTTCAGTAGCACCACTTTGCGGTAAAGACTCCGCAAACTCAACAAGCACCGAGGCTCGATGTCCACGAGCTGCAGCCACTTTCTTTTGATAGTGTTCCCGGGAGATTTCGTGGGTTTCGTTGTCTTTAGTACCTAGATAGTCTATACCGTAGGATTTATGCCAGGTCCTACAGAAAAATCACATGGTTGGCAGTCGTCAGAACCTTGTCCAGTCGGGGATCAGGAATGCACATGAATATACCATAATAGTATACTATATACTCTACATATATATATATATATATACACACACACTTATATAGTATACTATACTATAATACCGAATCCTTAACAATCCGTGCAGTTTCGGGTTTTGCCCGTCAGGAGTAGTTGGTTAAAGCAGTTTTTTTTTTTTTTTGCTGGACCGCCCCTCCACAGCGACCCGGTGAGCTGCAGCTCTGCTTGCGCTGTAGAGCAGGTAAGGTACCAGGACCCCCAAGTGCCCTCTAGTAGAACCCGTATGGTCCTTAATAGTGGGTATTCGGGTAATTATACTGGAGGGTCGGTCTAGGTATGCAGTACCCCGTACACCCTTCCGCTTCAGCATCCCCATAAGAAGGAGAACACACTGGCTCGGACGCCAACTCCGGCAACCTGCTGGCAGCCATCCATCTGTACATTCTGTACCCTATGTACACCCTAGCGGCCCCAAATAGCGCCATCCCTGCAACCTAAACCCCAAGCCGTACACTTTGAACCCTGAACCGTAACACGCCCTAGTTTCGGGACCAAGGAAGCTTCGCACGCCACTGCGGGGGCTGAGCTTGGTCTGCAAGATTCCAGTGACGTCCGTGCACGTAATAAGAATTATGCTCCTCCAAGCACTGTTCTGCCCTAAAACCTTAACCCTAAAGCCTGAACCCACGTACCCGATTACTGGGCATTTCGGACCGTTCGGGTAAAGTTGCGTGTTTATGGTAAAGTTTATAGATGTTAGGCTGTTGGCGCTAATCTAGCTGCAATAGCTGCACATTGAGAAAGTTTCCATTGACTGGTTCTGGCGGTCAGAAGCAGGGCGTCGCGATTTAGACAGACAAGAACGGTGCAGGGTCATGGGATTTAGTTCGGAGATCAGCAGTTGCAATGAAATACGGCAGCAAGGACAACTCCAACCCCGAACCCATGAACTCGAACTTCTAAACTAGCTTCTCATGATTACCTTCCCCTCAGGGTCCATGTACCCAAATAGTATATACATGGACCTTAAAGTACTCCCTATATGGGTACATTGGGCCCAAAGTATATACTATTGGGTACATGGACCCCTTAAGCCCTAAACCCTAAAGTATAGAACCCTTATAGGAACCCCTTAAAGTATATACTATTTGGGTACATGGACCCTTAGGGTTCCCACATTCGAGGAAGCATATCACCACGGTGGGAGAGCCACTGCCCTGCTCCGTGGCGAACCGTACAGTTGCCATGCCGCAGCACGGATGCATGTGGTTTAGGGTTTTTAGGTTAGGGTTTAGGGTTTAGGGTTTTTAGGTTTGGGTTTAGGGTTTAGGGTTTTTAGGTTTGGGTTTAGGGTTTAGGGTTTTTAGGTTTGAGAGTTACGTTTGGAGCAGCCGGGGCTGCTATGGTTTGGCAGGCCGTCTATGACGAGTTGCTTGCTTGAGGAAAGGTGCATCTGCGTCGATGCATTGATGGACCCTAAACCCTAAACCCTACATCCAATGTCTTTGACCTCCTGGCAGCCCCGCATGCTTTTCACCGAAGCTTCAACCCCAACTCACGCAAGGCTTCAAGCAAAGAAACCACCCAAAGCCCTCGGCTCAAAAACCTGTGGCCTGCAGAACCCCGAGCCCTAAACCCTAGAGGCTCCGTTAAACCCTGCCCTGTATATAATATGGGGGCCTTAATTTTTCATTCTCCATACTATGTTGAGGGTTCCTTATCATAACCTATAATAAAGAACATATCTACAGTATGATATTTACAATAAAGAACATAACTATAGTATGATATACCCCGAAACCCTTAATCCAACTATTGAGGCCTCTATAAGCCCTAAACCACCCGCCAAAACCCGAAGACCCTAAACCCTGAACCCCAATTCTAAAACCCAAATCCCCAAACCCAAAACCCTAGGCCCTTTCGGAAGTCAAAAAGCCCTTTGAGAATGGGTCTGCGGAGTCGAGGAACCTCAAAGCCACGCTGCGAAACTTCTACGGAGCCTCTGAGAGCTCTTGCACCATCTACCAGGCAAGGTTTCCGGGGGGTTTAGGGTAAGTTGACCTGGACCCCAAAGAACCTACCCTTTTTTTAGGGTTCCTTATTATGAATTCTTTATATAAGTCCTTAAAAAAGTAGGTTATTTGGGGTTAAGGTAGGGTATAGGTACCAGGCAAGGTTTCGGGGGGTTTAGGGTTTAGGTACCAGGTTTCCGGGTTTCGAACATGTTTCATGTTTGTATTATGGATTCGCAAATAGGGTTTTAGAATTTAGGACAGCAGGGTCTATGTAAGGCTCATGGTTCATATCGTTCAGGGTTTGGAGTATATGGACTTATGGTTTAAGAAAAGGATATGGGACTTTGGATGGCCGTGGATTTTTTTAAGACGCAGGACTTAGGCGTCAAGATTTGAAGTGTGCAGGCGTCACTGAATCAGGGCTCAGGAATTAGGAATCTGGGGTTCCCAGATCAAGGTTCTGGGCCGAGGAAGAAGGAGATCGGGATTTCAGTAGATGTACTTGGGGTTTAGGGTTTAGGGTTTAGGGTTTGGGTTAGATGTACTTAGGTCTTTTCAGCGTTTTTCACAGGACTGAGGGTACGGTTTGGCATTTAGGGCCTGGGGTCGGGCTTGGAAGTCTCGGCCGAAGAGAGTTTCAGGGAAGGTTCATGGTCGCTGGGATCATGACTGGAGTTCTTGGAGGATCATGGGACTTAGTAAGGTTAGAAGTACCTTAATTGGGGTTATAAGTAGTTATAAGTATAGTTACCATAATTATAACCCTAGTTACTAAGTCCCATGATCCTTTAAGTTGGGAAAGTTGATGCGTTTGATTGGAGATCAGGTTTTTGTTGATCTGGGGAATTGGGATAAGAGATTTTGAGCTACTCGAGTTCAGGGTTGTGTCTCGTGGCCATGAAGGGCTTGGGTTGCTGGGCTTGTTTGATTTATGGCTTGTTGCTTCGGCACGGATGGACCCAATGGACATTTTATGTGCAGCTGTGCACAGCGGACCCCCTATGGATGTGGGCGGGATCTCGTTTGTGACCCTTACTTAAAGGATCATGGGACTTAGTAACTAGGGTTATAATCGGGTTAACTCTACTTATAACTACTTATAACCTCAATTAAGATACTTATAACCTTACTTAATTACTAAGTCCCATGATCCTCCAAGTATGGATGTGGGCGGGATCTCGTTTGTGACCCTTACAGCAGTAACCGCAAGCAGCAAGAATCCTGGCCTAAGCCCTAAACCCTAAACCCTGAACCCTAAACCCTAAACCCTAAACCTAAGCCTTCAAGCCGGAAGTCCGCCGGGAAGTGCTTTGTTGCAGAGCCTCTGTGCCTGCTCACCGTAATTTTTCAGAGGTGGCTGCACGACCCTAAACCCTAAACCCTAATTTTTCAGAGGTGGCTGCACGACTTCGTGCCGGTAGGTTTAGCTGCAGCCGGGTGTTGCTTTTGAATGAGACGCTCGGTGCTTGACAGTTTGGGCTGTTCAGGGCTTTAACTCCAGGACTGATCCTGAACCTGATGTGCTAGATGAACACAAGCATCGCATCGACAAGCTTAATGCTTTGGCTTCGGATCCTCTGCAATGCGTAGTTTTGGTACTTCAGGCCTACATAGAAGTCGCGTAGAAGCACTGAATTTCGCAGCCGCCTCGACCTAAGAGCTACCAACCAAGCCCCCCCCCCAGAGCTCCATTCCTGAAAGACCGAAACTTCAGTCCTCATCAGGAGAGCTCGAACACCCTTGGCCCAAAAGAAAGCACCGAAATGTCCTAAACCCTAAGCCCTGAACCCTAAACCCTCTCTCATTGCATTAAAAAAACCCCTAAACCCTAAACCCTGAGCTTTAAATCCGAAGCTCTGAACCCTAAACCGGCAAATGAACCACGAACTCTCCCTTCAGGTGCCCTCCCATGGGATCGATCTTCGGGTGCGGCTCTCTGCGTGTCTTCAGGGGGCTTGAGCTCATGATGAGACAGAGGGAAAGGTAAAGAGAACAAACATGATATACAGAGAAAAAAGGAGAAAGAGGGAAGGAGAGGGATGCAGAGAGAGAGAGAGAAAGGGAGAGAGAAAGAGACGCACATGTACACAAGCTTGCTGAGATGAGAAGATGTTACCGTTTGAGGGTTTGGGGTTGGGGTTGGGATCATCCCTAAACCCTAAAGGCCCTAAACCCTAAACCCTAAACCCAAATGGGTGTGTTGAGGCTTCATGTTAATTGGGCCTTCTCGGCTTTTGCGGCTTACGAAGCCTCACAGGCCAGTCCAGGACATAGAAGGCTGGAGCAGGGCCTACCAACACAATAAACGCTAAACCCTACAATATGAACCCCAAAAAGGAACTACTATGGAGCCTCTGGGGAGGCTCATACTCTACCGCTTTTTTTGGATACCCAGTTTTATGGTTAGGATCTGTTATCTTGAAAAGTAGGTGCCCTAAAAAAGGGGCAGGGTTTGAGCCTCTAGGTAAAAACTATAGCCCTAAACCGTACAAATTCAAGAAACATTTATCTTTTTATCGATTTGGCAAGGAATTCTAAACAGAAAGGCCATGCAGGGCTAAGTTGGGTTAAGACAGGGTTTCCTGAGAAAGCAAATGGAGACTAGGGTGAGCGTGCTCTAGGTTCTGACAGCTTTGATGAAGCGCCCAAACCCTTTGAGTTTGGAAGGTTGGAGCTCAAGAAGCAGACTGCTTTAGTTGCAGGCAGAACTTGTGGGGTTTGGATCACATCCGAGTTCCATGAAATGCGAGAAAAGGTGCCTTGAAGACCCAGCCAGAATGCATGCTGGTATCCTATACTCATAATCCAGAACCGTAAAGCCCTACGTAAAGCCCCGGCCCATAACCCTTCCGTTTTTTTCCCCGTGCCTTGTGTGCAGGTTTTCCCGAACAAGGTGCCTGCCGGCCAGCCACAGCCCCATGCAGACGTCTACCTAATGGCACCTGGGGCACCCTGGCCGTTTTTGAGATTTCGCTTCCTTCGGCTTCGCACAGCCCTAGTTTGGGTTGACGTTGTTGGCCTCGCACAGCGGTGTTTGCCAACTCCCTAAAACTCCAATCCCCAAATCTACTCCACCCTAAACCCTGAACCCCTAAACCCTGAACCCTGAAGCACATGTTCAGTTCGAGGCTCAGGCCGTGGGTTTCGGGACTTATGAACTTATGGGTCTACATTGTAGGTTAACGGTTCAGGGACTCATTATAGGTTGAATATATATATATATGTATATTATAGGTTTAGGGTTAGGGTGGAGGGACTTGTAGGTTTAAAGCACTTCTATCGATATTTTCGGTTTAGGGTTTGGGGACTTATAGGTTTAGTATGTTGAAGAGACGCAGGTCTCAGAGCTACTGCGAAAGCCAGAAATCCGGCTTCTCATCTGTGAGTAGTTATCTAAGTAGATTGAAGCTGATTTCAGGCTCCGAGACTCTTAGACACTTGAGTCAAAACTTCATGCTTAGTCTTAAGATAAGGATTCGAATCCACACTCCGAAGGGCTTTAGGTTTGTATAGTGTTGACAGTGCATGGGGGATCCTTGAGACTTCTTATATGGGAGTTTCCGAAAATAGGGGGACCCTAACCCTAAGGGTCCGAGCACCTAATAATCATATACTCTCCCAGATGGTAACCTACATAACTACTATCCGAAACCTAGGTAACCTCATTATTGGGTCCTTTGGACCCTTAGGGTAATATAGTACCCTAAATCGTAGGATCCTTATTACAAGGACCCCAAAGTAAGGTACCCCTATTTTCGGAAGCTCCCATATGATTTAAGGTCTATTCCTTAATTCTGGAATCTTGGGGTCCCTGGGCACTCTATCGGATCCCCAAAGTAAGGTACCCCTATTTTCGGAAAAAACCTAAACCCTAAACCCTAAACCCTAAACCCCCATATCTCGCAAGAACAAGATCTTCAGCCAAGTCAACGCCGGAGTTCTGACGGCAGAGACCCTTAAAGTCCACGAGGCGCTCATGCCATAGTTCATTGTGGATATATATATATATATAGATAGATATAGATATACATATAGATATATATATATACATATAAGTATATGTATGTATGTATGTATATATATATGTATATATATATAATATTATATATATATCGTAGGTAGATAGATAGATAGATTATATCGTTTGATAGAATCCGCTTTTTTCGGGCCCGCACCAGCAACATCGGGGAAACTCCCATCAGCGGAGCCCCACACCTTCGTAGCCGAAATGTGAGACGCTTGTGACTCGGAGCTCAACCCCATAATACGCTGAGGAGAGGCCGGCGGTGCAGCAGGGGCCATGTGCCTTTTTTGCTCCCGCCGTAGAAGAGAAACATAAAATCAGTCAGAAGTCCGCAACAAAAGGTTTTTGCACTTCTGGAGTATGGGTTGTTTATTATCCTTAATGCACGAAGCAGGTCCTAAATCCCGAGACCCTATCTACTCCGACTGAGGAGCTGCCTTTCCGTGTGGTTGCCGAGGGCGAGCCCGGAGAAGTTTGCTTCGGTGGGGTCTTGGCCAAAGGTGCCTCGGCATGCGGAAAAGGGCGCGAAGAACCCAAATGGGATCTCCAGGAAGGTGGACATATACTTAGGGTTTCCTGTCGCCCTAAACCCTAAACCCTAAAACCCTAAACCCTAAACTCTAAACCCTGTACTAGACCCTGGGGGGGGCCTAGGGGTTATGAGCATCACTGCGGTGCATGTGGCAGTATGCCCCACATCTCAGGCTCGAAACCATGAGCCTGGTAGTTAGCACAGAAAGAATGAAGTGTCTTGACGTGGGATTTAGATGTTGGTTGAGATTTGTAGGTCATGTTTCAAGACTGTAGTTGATATCAGAAGCCAAAAACACGGTTGCAAAGGTGTCGAGAAGGGTTTGATGATGAGTCCGACGAACACTTTTCAGCGCTTGCACCCAACCAGGCTTTTGGTGCCAAGCCGCGTCAAAAACCATCTGAGTTGGATCTGGTGTTGCTCTCAACCTGAAGGGCCTCTGTAACAGCCCTCTAAACATCTCTACCCATATAGGCCCCATAGTAGTTCCTTTTCGGGAGTACCTTATAGGGTTCTACATATGAACCCCAAAAAGGAACTACTGCGGGGCCTGTGGGTAAACCCTAAACCTTCGTGCTTCCTCGCGGATCTTCTCTCCGAACCGGTAGAGCAGGGCATGCTCGAAGATGTGAGGCTACCACAAGCTGCCAGAGCTCACCGAAACAAAATTCGCCCCTCAGACTTTCGTAGTCTTCCGAGTACTGATGATGACTAGGTTCCTGAGTAGTACCCTTTTGCCCTTTTTATTTTGGGGTCTTCTTGTTAAAACAGAATATGAGGAAAAAGGGTACCCTTATTATTAACGGGTTACTGGAGAACCTAGATGAAGGGATGCATCCAAGCTCTGGGTGTAGGGGTTGTTGGGGGTTCTCCTTGTTGCGGGCTTCAAGGTTGATCCGCGATGCTGTAGCTTCGGATGCCAGGAAGTGTAGTCGCACGGATGTAAACAGCACTCAGCTGGAACGGGTACTGCTGTATCAAATGCGAATAACACTACTTAGTTACCAATGGTAACAATAAAATACAAACAAGTACACATAATTTTCATGTATTGCTATTTCCATCGATTCACTTCCCAGTCTCTCCCGGATCCTAAACCCAAAGCTCAGCACTCAAACCCACAAGATGCAAAGATTTAGGGGTTTAGTGTTTAGGGGTTTTGGGTTTGTTGCAGTATTCCTCGTCGTATCCTTTATGATTGGTAAACCTTAAACCCTAAACCCTAAACCGTGTAGGTACTACCATATACCCCCAAGCCCTGTTCTACCTCTTCAGGCTTCCCTTGTTCGGGTTCCGGAAACCCGAGTATGACCTGGTGGAGTCTTGAGGGTTTCCTTAACCCGGAATAACCTACCTTTTTAAGGAGTTATATAAGGAAATCACAATAAGAAGCCCTAAAAAGGCAGGTTATTTAGGGTTAAGGTTGGGTTTAGGATTTAGGGCTTGGGGTTTAGAGGTTCAGGGTTCAGCAATTACCCTAAGGCTCCAAATAGCCCAAAGTAGGTACCATTTATAGACTTTAGACACCAAAGTAGGTGCTAGTTGTATACTTGGAGTGTTAGGGTTAGGGTTTAGGGTTATACTTAGTAGCTGAGTGGATACACTTTACACTTTTTGGGGCTTATGAACTCAGCAACTAAGTTATAAGGTTGAGGATTTGGGGATGTTTAGGGTTTGAGTTGTCCCGAAGCCTTGGATGCAAAACCCCAAAGCCTAGAGTCCCTCAGCCCTAAACCCTTAACCCCTAAACCCTAAACCGAGCCCAGATCCGATCCGACACCCCGAACTCGACACACGATCGACAACAAGCTCGAGTTGACGTTTAGGGTTTGACACCTTAACTCCTAGCGGACGCTGAAAACAGGGTTTATGGGCTTCGGGGTTTAGGGTTTTGAAGTGTTTAGGGTTTGAGAATAGAGGTTATCATCCTCGACCTTGAGCTCGAGACTTCTCCAAACCCTAAAGCTCTGCTCCCTGACTCCTACAGCCGCTAAGTTCTACACCCCTGCATCCTCCATATCTCCTTGACCCCGGAATAAAAGATCCCAGACCCTCACCCCAAGGGTCCAAGTACCCAATAATCATATACTCTCCAAAATCCTACCCTACATAACTACTATCCTAAAACCGAGAACCTAATTATTAGGTCCTTTGGACCCTTGGGGTCAATCTCAAAAACCAGGGAACATCCGAAATTAGGTCTCAACCGAGCACGGTCGCCTCTACGTCACTGGAGACTTGGGAAGGATCCCATGAAGCACTTGGAGGGGACAACGCGGGGGGGATGAGCATGCAAAGCTGAAAGGGTGCAGTGATTTGGTGGTGGTTAGGACTTGGGGTGGTCAGCGGTTTTCGAGCTTAAGGGTCGAGTCTTCTAATCCCTAACAACCTGCACATTCTTTACTCCAACTCCACCTGGAGCTGCCTCCCCCTGCGCCCCGAACTTCACAGAGAGTTGCAACTTGCTACGCTTGGAGTTTATATAGGGTGCATTGGTATTAAAGGTTTAGGGATACCTAAACCCTAAACCCTAAACCCTTGAGCTACTTCTCATTTTCTCCGGCCGCAACTCAGGGTGCAACAGGGAGTTCCTACCTTTGCCGGGCCTAAGTCGGGCTACGGACACCGGGGCGAAGTCATAGGGGACTTAAAGGGCTCCTTAAAGGGATCTATAGGGTTCCTCAAAGGGATCTCTCGGGTTTCTTAAAGGGATCTATAGGGTTTAGGGTTTAGGGTCTACTAAGGGGCAGGGGACTTAGTAAGTAGGTTATAAGTAGAGCTATAAGTGCCCTAAATGGAGTTACCCTAACTATAACCCTACTTATAACCAACTTACTAAGTCCCCTGCCCCTTCAAGTAGCCTGCACTCCATCAAGCCAAAATGTTGTGAATCCTAGACTCTAAGACCTACCTACCCGAACCAGACTCAGATATCTAACCACTTATAGCTTATATAAGTGTAGACGTCTTTTTGTGGTCCATGTAAAGCCTAACCTACAGCTCCACCTTTCTTCGCCCCTGGCTGAGGTGGAAGGATGGGGTCCTGGAGGTCATTGGGCGGATCGATCGTCAGGCATTTGCTCCAGCCACAGTGTCTGCTGACATGCTGGGCTCATATGGCGTGGTCTTCGGGAGACTCTTAGGGGATGTCCTGGAAGGGATGAGTTGCTAGGTTTGCCTCCACTGTGTTTAGGTTGCTCTGCAGCTCGCAGATTGCCGCAAGCAACACAACATCGCAGAAGAAGGACAACCGCTGAGAAGTGCTGCGTGAGCTCACCATCTAAGCCAGGATTTGCGAGGTATTTCCCTCAACCTTCGACGGTACAGCATCGTCAGGATTAGAGTTTGGCTTCGGGCAGCTATTGGGAGTTTCCGAAAATTTTTCAAAATAGGAGACCCTAACATATAGTACCCTAAAATTGTGGGATCCTTATTGTAAGGACCGCAAAATAAGGTACCCCTAATTTTCGGAAGCTCCCATTTCGAAGCCTGACCGAGGCTTAGGCTTCAGACTCCTTGGGCTTTAGGATTTGAGGCTTCAGGGTTTAAGGTGTGTGGTCGATCTTGTGTCTTCGAAGTCAAGATCCTGAACTGAAGCCCGAAATCGTATAAGGCTCCATGGGAGTTTAAGGTTTAGGGTTTAGGGGTTTAGGGTTTAGGGTTTAGGGGTTAGGGTTTAGGGTTTAGGGGTTTAGGGTTTAGGGGTTTAGGGTTTAGGGGTTTAGGGTTTAGGGGTTTAGGGTTTCGACATGAATAGCTCCTGGTCCCAGCTTGCCCTGCTGGGACAGGTCAAGGTGAACGGAGTGCGGGTGGAGCCCGAGGCGGCGTGGAGGGTTCATGTACTGTCGCGGATTCGGGCAAGTGCGCTGTGCATCTATGCAGACATTCTTATACAAGATGTATCATATCAGCCAGCCAGCCAGCCAGAGACAGACAGCCAGACAGACAGACAGACGGACAGACAGAGACAGACAGAGACCGACAGAGACAGACAGAGACAGACAGACAGACACATTCGATCACATTATGTATGTATGTATGTATGTATGTATGTAGGTAGGTCGGTGGCTGGGGTAGGTAGGTATGTACATATATAATCAATTTCGGTATGCACAAATACGCACGGATGCATTTCTATCAACGCACTGCACCACATCTCGTAAAGCCTAAACCCCGGGTCTTAAGACCCTGACTGCTCAAGCCCTCGCCCCACATCCTGAACTACAGAATACCTTATTGCCCGGACACAACTCCCGCCCAAAACATGCTTTAGGTAAACCCTAGACCCTACACGGGGGGGGGNGGGGGGGGGGGGGGGCTTGGAGATGGGTGTCTTTGAAGCTGCTATCCGAAGCCGCCTACCATGCCTTGGGGTTCCTGGTAATTATCATCGTACCATACCTAGAGGCTCATACCCCAACCCCTTCTTTAGGATACGGAGTTTTATGGTTAGGACCTGTTATCTTAAAAAGTAGGCGCCCTAAAAAAGGGGTAGGGTTTGAGCCTCTGGGTAATCCACCCCCAGAACCCTACTCTAGCTACGCTTACCTCGGTACGAACTCCAATGCGCCGCGCGGAAGGAAGTCGAGGCTGTACTTCGTGACTTCCACGTGGCCACTGAGGTAGAGGCCCATTCCGAGCTCTCATGCGATCGATAGCCTTACGAGTGGCAGGTGATTTCGGGTTTCGGGGTTTAGGCTGTAGGGTAGGGGTTTAGGGTTTACGGTGTAGGGTGTAGGGTGTAGGGTAGGTGATTATAGGTATCCGGATGATGCACCTGCAAGGGAAGGACGGCACAAGAAATCCAGTAGGCGCAAGAGGTGCTGCTTCAGGTAAGCGCAGTACGGCGATTACTATAGGAATGACGAAAAGCCTAAGCCCGTAAACCTTCTCCACTTCAACCCTAAAGCACCGATCGCAGGCCAACAACTCCAACGTGGCGCCGAAGCCTTCAAGCAGCCTGCTCCTGCAGGATCATCTTGCAGGCTCCTGTTATCAGACTCAAAACAGAGGGTGAATGTTTCTGGCTTTCGGTACTCTCTCTCTTTACCAGTGTTCGGTCCTCAAACAAAGAGAACCCCAATGTGGAACAGCGCCCTCTCGGTGATGGCCCAGCAGCAGCGCAGCAGCAGTAGTCATCGTCGCTTTGACAGCAGTTATGATGCCAGTGATGGTGGTCGCTTTTTGGAAGTCTGGGATGCAGAATTTATGGGGCTTCCTATGGACCTGTATCAAAAGCATATGGCCTTACCTGTTCAACACATTGTGGCTGCTCCAAGCTATGCCACAAACACAAGGCTTTGGTAAAACTCTCGAGGGAGGCTTAGTCAAAGACCTATGTTGAAAACCACATAAGATCATTTCTTCACCTTGCCGGGTATTATGGGTTCTTGTTAAGGATTTTAATATCCAAGCTACCATAGTAAGGAGCCATGCCATATTTGCCACAGGCCCCTATTAGGGTAAAATCTACATTCCTAAACCCTGAACCCTATAAACCCTAAGACCCTAATTATAACTAAAACCCAGTAATTTCATGCAGGTTGTCAAGACCTGACGAGATCTCTAAGGTTAATGGTCCGGCCGAACCTGATTCCTCAAAATTTTTGCCAGGTGAAATCATAGGATTTAGGGTTTAGGGTTGGCAAGTTGGCACACACTTGTCTGTTTCACAAGATATCATCGCTGGTATGTCCCCACACTGCTTCGCAATGAAATCTGCTCCAGTTTTCCAGCATCATGTCCGGGGTGATAGGACTTCACAAGATGGAAACGAATCCGCAACTGAAGTCTACTGTCTATTCGGGCAGCAGGTGATCTGGACAATGTGGCAGTCCACGACCGTGCTGTTAACAGGGCTGCCGTTGCCCCTCTCAAGCAATGCTTTATCGCTGTTTTAATGTGATGTTTGCTGTGATGTTTCATTTCTAGCCTCTGAACCATAACAGCCGAGTCGAACCCTACGCCCTGAACCCTAAACCCTAAATGCCTACTCAACATCCATAAGACACAAACCATATCATATCGGCAAGCTTTGCAGCACTCGCCCAACACCCAGGGACCTAGGGATACGATGGCCCCTGCGGGCCTCCCAGATGTTAAGCATCAGCATTTGCTTAGGTTCAGGGCTCAGGGTTCAAAAGGCCTCATACACGGCGTAGTTCCGAGGGCTGTAGGGTTTAGAGCTTACGGTTTCGCTTGTCGTAGGCTGTGATTTTGATACTCCCGACAGGGTTTTTCAGTTTTTGCGCATGTCAGGACTGCCAGAGATTTCCCATTAAGTGAATCGACTGTGAAGACGAGTACTTTCGATGCTCATGTCACTAGAAGCCCCAAGTAAATAGAATACGGTTCTGGGGGCGGGGGGGTATACATTAAACTGCTACTTTGGATAATTATTCGGTATTCGTGCTTCCGTGAGGGTCCAGGTTAGGGTTCTGGGTTTAGGGTTTAGGGCCCACTGAATCATCCCGTCAATTCCTAAACCCCAAATGCCTGAGGCCCCTAACAAACAGCCCATAAGCCCTCAAACTTTGAACCTTGAGGCCCGCAACCCTCCTAAACCCTAAACCCAAACCCGAAAGCTAAAGGGACCCGTTAATCCTCAAAAGCCACAAACTCTTTGAGCCCTAAAACCCTGAACCCTTTGAAGCCAAAGAACCCAAACCTCTTGAAAAAACTTTACGCGAAAACATCCATAAACTTGAAACCCTACCTTAACCCCAAAGAA
Source organism: Symbiodinium sp. clade A Y106 (assembly GCA_003297005.1). Taxonomy (NCBI): domain Eukaryota; class Dinophyceae; order Suessiales; family Symbiodiniaceae; genus Symbiodinium; species Symbiodinium sp. clade A. The sequence continues at coordinate 38,306 of BGNK01002040.1, forward strand.
CCTACCTTTTTAGGGTTCCCTATTATGATTTCCTTATATGAGTCCTTAAAAGGTAGGTTCTTCAGGGTTAAGGTAAACCCTACACCTTGAAACCCTAAACCCCCTTTTCCGACCCCACCGGACCTTCTGGGGCTGTCTTGTACAAGGTCACCACATCGGAGCCGGCGCAGCTCGTGGCCTTTATCGAGCCGCGGGAAGGTACCTGGCAGTGTGTTTCTGCGTTTTTGGTTGTACGGAGATTCAGGCTCCTATGATACCCCAAGAGGCAGGAAAACGCTTCCCAGAACCAGGAAGCGACCGAATAAGGCCCCACCTGCCCAGTATGAACGTGCTGAAGTTCGATCCTTTATGTTTGAACTTTCATGTTATCGTGAAAAACTAGAAAACAGCTAAGAATAGTAGGGATAATGATAAGAAGGAGATGCCCCGAGATCCCGTAACTCCTAAGCTTGAAATCCCAACGTCAGCCACGGCCTAAGTTCTTTTCAGAAGGCTTTGAAGTGAAGCTTGAGGACGTCCAGGCTCGCGGAGGATGTCTTTCCTTCGGGGGGGGGGGGGGGGGGGGGGGTTGGGGGTGTCCCGGGGGGCGCCAGAGGCGGCGCTTTTGGGGGCTCATACACAAAGANGTTATTGAAGAGTGTGTGCGGAGCGGCGCGTGGGGTCTGTTAGTTGGGTTTGATGGGGGGGGGGGGGTGTGGGGATTTAGGGCTTACCCAGGGGCTCCATAGTAGTTCCTTTTTGGGATTCATAAAAAAATAGAATCCTAAGGTAACCCCAAAAAAGGAACTACTATGGAGCCTCTGGGTAGAGCTTTGATGGCGTAGGGTCAAGGGTTTGGGTTTGAGAGTTTGGGGTTCATGGTTTTAAGGGTTGAGAGCTTAAGGTTTATTGGGGTAGCATGTTGGCTTTTAATCATTTTAATTAATCACCCTGGCTTTGTGGCTTTGGGGTAAAAGTTACAGGGTCTGTGGCATTTTGGTTTCTTCCCTTTGATTATACCGGTGTATAATGCCCTGCACGCAGTTTCTTGTCATTCTTGACACCTAGCTCATCATTCTGTAGATTTCACCATCTGGGCATGTGTTTCCTGCGCCTTAAAAGCTATGCTCCAAGCGACAATCTGCTCGAGCTTCGAAACCTGCAAGGAACCCCTGTAGCGTCACACCTAACCTGAGCCTTGAACATCCAATCGCCTAATTCACACCCACCGTTGGTCCCTAAACTCCTAACCCTAAATCCCTGTATCATAAACCTAAACCCTCCTCTCAATGTCTCTCTTCGACGCCGGAGGCACACTGCAGGGCGAATTTGGCGCCAGCTTACGTGCCGAAGTGACCTCCCAACCATCTTGTGTATCCATAGTACATAACCCGAAGGAGCAATGTGCCCAAACAGTATAGTAGATACTCTGGCCTCAAAGTAGCCCCTACTTTATATAGGTACTTTAGAGTGAAAGTATATACTATTTGCAGACATGGACCCTTAGGGCCTCAGGGTAGCAGCACATTTATCCAGTTTCATACCTTTTAGCACATTATAGTATACTATAGTCTAATTTGACATATGTTTCGATACTCAAAACACCACTTTTGCTTCCACAGCGGTTGCCGATAGTACTACGACCTCGATGACGACGGGGATGCTGACGACGAAAACGACCATCATTATCGCGTGGTTCAAGCACCAAGCCTCTCTCTCTCTCTTTGTCTCTCTCTCTCTCTCTCTCGCTCTCTCTCTCTCTCTCTCTATATATATATATGTATTGGGACAGGTACATCCTTCTGCAACCTGCTTTGCCAGCCCTGCCCAACGGGAAGGTCGACTACGCTGCGTCTTGGAGCGCAGAATGAGTTGCTGTTCAGCTTCAAAAGTGGGCAAGGCTCATCTTTTTCTTGGGTTTTGTGGGGGCGAGGCGTTCAGAAAATACGGCTGATGGACAAAATCCTGCATGACCTTAAGTACCCTAAACTATGGGAATTATGGTATATTCCTTATTATGGGTCATGCAGGATTTTGTCCATCAACCGTAGGACACAGTCTGTTGAAGTTACTTGGATCTGTGTCGCGTACAAACCCCCAAACAATGACAAGCCGTGTGCTTCAAGGCATTCGGGCTTCCGAACTTGGGGGTACGTTAAGTTTGGGGGGTTCCTTACTATAATTATAGTAGAATGGGCCCCAAAACCCTATTCTTATTACTAAGACTCCTATATCACTTACGGCTTGGGGTGCAGCGCTAATGGTCCATAGTTTTTGGATTCGGGATTAGGATCTGAGAGCTCCGCGCCGAAGGGCTAAGTGCTTACTTAAAGGATCATGGGACTTAGTAACTAGGGTTACTACTTATAACCCCAATTAAGGTACTTATAACCTTACTTACTAAGTCCCAGGATCCTCAAAGTAGAGTTCCCAGTGCAAGCGAGTCACGCCCAGACTGGGCTCTTGTTGACGCCCAGGGTCCAAAGGACCTAATAAGTACGTACTCGGTTTTAGGATAGTAGTTATGTAGGGTAGGATTTTGGAGAGTATATGATTATATTGGGTGCTTGGACCCTTGGGGTAAGGGATTCAAGTTAAGTTACCATAGTTGGGAAACCACAGGATCTGCTATCGGTCACTATTATGGTAGCTTATTACATTAAACTACTCCTTAACAAGAACCCAGAAAACCTGGACCCCAGAGCTAAAAGGGTTCCCTGGACCTTAAACTCTATTATAGAACCCTATAGTACCCTTACCATAAAGGACCCCAGAGCCTAGAAGGGTTAGGGTGCCACAGGCTCTACGAGCCATGGCCGACGAGCATGTGCCCTGGGCTGCAGTTGAAAGCTGGCTTGGGTTTTTCGGTTTTAGGATTTGGAATGTAGAGTTTGGAGTTGAGGGCTAGCTGACAAAACTCACCCATAGAGGGACACGGTTCACCAGTGATGGTTTAGGGTTTATAGGCGTAGTACCCTTTTGTAGGCCTTTTTGTACGCTCTCCGACTCTCCGCAGCAATCATGTGCCATGTATTTTAAACGATTAGCTATTAGCAAAAGGGGCCATAAAACATATGGTAATCATGGCAGGATCAGGGCTTGTGGTTGTCATTTGGGGTCTCCTGATCTCACAACAGAGTACAACCTACAACTTACAACTAATCAGGTATTTGGGGTCTTGCGGTGAAGGGCCCTAAACCCGAAACCCTAAACCCTAACCCCCTAAACCCCAAAGCCCTAAACCCGAAAGCCCTAAAGCCCTAAACCCTAAGCCCTAAACCGGAGTTTTGGCATTTGTTGCCTCAGCGAGCCTCTGATTGCTGTTGCCCAGAGAGCCCAATACCCCTTAATTAAGGAATACTTAGGGGTACCTTAAAGGGATCCTTTAAGGGATCTATAGGGTTTAGGGTTTAGGGGACTCCAGCATCCCTTAATTAAGGAATATGGCTTAAATTCTATAGGGCTTCATATTCTGATTTAAGCTATATTCCTTAATTAAGGTGTATTGGGCTCTGTGGGTGTGTGTTTTCGGATGTCCCGATTGTGCGAGCCAGTGGAATCAGCCCTGCAGACCTCCAGAGCAAGCTTCACTGCACTTCATAAATCCCCAGCTCTCAACTCTAAACCCGAACAGAAGCCCGAAACCCTTTCGGGTTTAGGACCCTAGTATGAACCCTAAACCTTCGGGTTTGGGATTTTGGGTTTGGCGTTGAGATCAGGCTCTGGCCCCCGCAGCCTTGACCTTCAAGCTCTTCATATGGATGTTTTATAGGAAATGTAGTTCTTGTTGTTCAGGGGTCCTTGTAGGAAAGCTTTTATAGTTTAGGTGTTGGTCACTTTGGTGCTTTTCTTCGGGGTTCTATGAACGATTCCCTAATTTGGTGTTTCTGTTTGGCGTGAAGATGCAGCTGGATTGAAGCCCATCCAAGGCTTAGACAGCCTAACAACTACCAAATACCATTTCTGAGAGCTCCTTCTTAGTATACTTTGTATGCTAATATACACCAAAGGCCTGTTCTACGTATTCCTGCCTCAATGAAACCCTTCATGCACCCCTACGGCCTACGTCCCTAAAGCCCGCATTCCCCGAATCTAAAGCCAGAATCCCCACGCCCCAACCCCTCAGTCCTTTAACCGGAAAGCCCTGCACCAGGCTCTGCAGACCACAGAGACTGTGCTGGATTCTCTGGGGCAGATGCGCCCCTCGGTTTCGGTGTCGCAGGGCTCGGGGCCGTAAACCTAAACCCTTACATAGCCCCCTAGATCCTAAACCCGTAGTCGCTTAGACCCCAAACCCTTCCCATAGTCCCTTAAACCCTCAAACCCTTTAAACCCTTTAAACCCTACACTGGAAGTTCTAACCTTCAAACTGAAACCCGAAGTCCAGCTGGCACCTGAGGATCAATGTCCAAGTGGGCGGTTCTGGAGAATGCAGTCATCCACCGATGCTATGCCTTCTGGATGCCCCTTGGGCTTCCGGGGCCATAAAATGAAGGTCGGGTTGTCGTGTACTACGTTGCTGAAAGGGTTAATAAAGCATACCTAAGCAGAGGAGGGCGAAGGAATACTAGTTTCCCTGTTTGAACGGTTTGAGATCCTCTTTGGGGCACAGGCCACAATGCGTGAAGAATGTTTTCACCCCACGGCACGTCTCATTTAGAAGTCATGTGAGGTCTGAGTAAATGGGTGGCACGCAAGGCGGACTCGGCATTGCATAAGACCCCCGTCAACTCTACACCCTGAGCCCGAAGAGTGCCAAACCTTTAAATCCCGACCCTAGGAGAGCTTATTCTAGTCCAAAGGGAGTGCGATGTATGGTTTCGGGATTAATTAGGGTTTTGGGGTATGGGGCGTCCTTCCCGTGAAAGGCCAGTTGCGACGAAACATGTCAATGTTTTAACTCGCCGTAGAGACCGGCAGCTACCAAGTTTCCTTGAGAAGATAAGTATGCAATCATGTTCAGGTCGTCTCCCTGCAGCTGATGGACAAAATCCTGCATTACTTTAAGGACCCTAAACTATGGGAATTATGGTATATTCCTTGTTATGGGTCATGCAGGATTTTGTCCATCAACCGTGTCAGCTGCACATTGGTTAATTAACTAACAAATTGTCTAGGAAAGCCCGAGAGTCACTCCAGAATCCATGTCAGGCCCTGCCCCTATAATGATGGATAATATAGGGGCCTTAATGATTAGAATGGGTTTTGGGGGGCCCATTATACTATACTTATACTTATATTAGGGAACTCCCAAAATGGTATACGGTATTGGTAATTATTTAGGCCCCTACATTACCCTCATGCCCTGTTTATGATTGAGTCTTCTTTGCTACAGCTTGACGGACAACTCCAAAAGTGTAATTGTCAAGCGCTTCTAAGTCATACATGGGAGCCGAGTACAGGACGCCGAGAGCCTGTAACTGCGGCTGATGGACAAAATCCTGCACTACCCATAATAAGGAATATACCATAATTCCCATAGTTTAGGGTACTTAAAGTAATGCAGGATTTTGTCCATCAACCGTGTCACGCGTCTTGTGGGCCCAGGTTGGGCGTGCTCTTGGACCACTATGCCTTGTGCGCCATGACTCCCGACCCGAACGACCCGACCAAGACGAGCTTCTGCTGAACTGGTAGGGTTTAGGGTTTAGGGTGGCTGAACTCGGGTTTGTGAGGTTCAGCTCTTTCTTGAGTTTTCTAGCCTGGAGCTGGGCTGCTTAAGCTTGAAGCAGCCTCACCTAAACCCTGAACCCTAAGCCCTAAACCCTAAACACTACCCTGAACGCTAAACCGCAAATCCTGACGACCGCCCGGAAACCCTGCCTCGAGGTTTACCTGAATCCTAAACCCTAAACCCCCAAACCCTAAAAGCTCTGAGCCCCAAGCCTTAGACCCAGGTAGGAAGAACCGTGTGTCGAGTGTCAGACCGCCCCATCTGCCCCCTTAGACCCTAAATACTTACCCCTTAGGGTCCATGTAGCCAACACCCTAAGGGTCCAAGTAACTAATAATCATATACTCTTTTAAATATTGAGCTACTTAACTACTATCCGAAACCCAAGTACCTAATTATTGGGTCCTTTGGACCCTTAGGGACAAGTATATGCTTACCTAAACCCCCAAAGTAGGTAAAATAATGGCCCAATACCTATAAAAGGCCATTATTCTACATACTTTGGGGGTCCAGGTATACAGGGACTAATTTGAGGCCAAAGTATATACGTTGACCCTTACGGTACGATTGGGGGCCATACATTAGGGTAGAAGCCAGAAAGTTGGAACATCAATAGCCTCATGCCCTTCAGGTAAAGTATAGGGGATCCTAGCACCAATCCTCCTAAAGCCATGTTCCAACTTTTTGGGGTTCACTGTTACGGTTCGGGGCCCTGGGTTGCCCGGCAAGATCAGAAAACACAGGGCTGTAAGAACACTTCAGCATATAATTATAGTGGAAGCCAGAAAGTTGGAACATGACTGTAGGAGGATTAGTGCTAGGATTCCTTATACTTTATACCTTAAGGGCATGAGGATAATGATGTTCCAACTTTCTGGCTTCTGCTGTAGGTCATGGAACTTTGAGTGTTGAGCTTAGCAGCAGCTCGTAGAGTTTTAAGGGATTGGGGTTTGTGGTCCGACAGACGTTCCGAGACCGTACAGGGTTTGTGTTTTGAGATTTCGTTTTTTGTTGCAGGACTTTTGGGTGTGGGGCTTTGGGGAGTGAGGGGTACCATGCTTTGGCTTTGCTTGTTTATTCTCATGGCTTTTGTCGGCAAACTTCCACGCCAAGGAATTCGCAGCCCTTCTGCACAGCGCTGGCAGGCGCGTCGATCGCTCCGCAGCTTGCCCAAAGGTTGAGGTTTAAGTCGTGATCACCTTGCCTATGGCTTCGGCTTAGGGCGTACAGGGTTTCAGCGTCTGGGGTCTGCTGAAGCTGCAAGTCTGATGTGTGTACAAGGCCTTGGGGATACGTCTTGGCGCTTTCTCTCTGGATGCCGCTCTCGTGAACTTGCTTCCTACCTGCACCCCCAAAGTATCTATAATTATCGCCGCTTTATGGGTGCTGGGCCATTGTTTTACCTACTTTGGGGGGGTTTAGGAAACGATATGTGCAGTTTCCTGAGTCATGAGTCATGGGGTTGTATGGTCTTTGACCGCTTTCCAGTCCTGAGATTTGAGCACACCTGCGACCGCAAAAAGCTCGAGCTTAAACCAGACCCCAAAACCATTGGGAGTTAGGGAGTTAGGGGTACCTTATTTTGGGGTCCTTATAATCAGCATCCTACTATTTAGGGTACTATACTAGGGTCCCCTATTTTCGGAAACTCCCAGTTAAACCCTAAGCCCGAAACGTAAACACAAAGTAACGAACAACACTGCAACTCATAATCCCCAAACTGGTCGATGCCAGCGGCGAGCCAGAGCGAGGGCCGATACCACGATGCCAAGACTGTAGAGTAGACCGTCGATTAATCCATCGCTTTTGTGTCCTAGTACACCATCCTTTTATCTAATTTGGGAACCACTGAGTCGCCCCCCCCCACCCTCCCCCACCTCTGCCCCCCGCCCCACTCGTTGCAGGCTTCGGAATACGGAGGCCGTTAAGGGAAGATTACACGTTACAAAAGAGAGGCCCTGCGACCCGATCCGGTTGAGATGTGGGCGATCAGGCTCAGGGGATGGCCCCTCGGGTCGAGGAGCGTCGGCTCCTGTTCCTTTCAAAAAGGCCGAAATCTAAACCCTTAAACCCAGGCGATAAAGCCTTGAACCCTAACAGCGTCTATTAATTACGGGGTTCACTCATGGACATACCAAACACACATCATTGACCCGGGAAAGTGGGTCCCGGTTCGTCCCCCCCCTGAAGCCGAAATTCCGAAGCTTTTGAAGACGAAATTGTTCGCAAGGAGCTGAAGCTCAAATTGTGCGCGAAGACGAAATGTGAAGCCGAAAATCGGCCATGAAGATGAAATTCCTGTGAAGACGAAATTCGGTTTGGGGCACGCTGAAGACGAAATTCATTCGTGAAGACGAAATTCGTCCTGAAGACGAAATTCGGCCCGAAGACAGAATTACTCAGCGTTCTANCGCTGAAGACGAAATTCATTCGTGAAGACGAAATTCGTCCTGAAGACGAAATTCGGCCCGAAGACAGAATTACTCAGCGTTCTAGGCTCCGGAATGCTTCTCTGAAGACGAGAAATTCGCCCTGCAGACGAAATTCGGCCGCGAAGACGAAATTCGGCCCTGAAGACGAAATTGGGCCCTGAAGACGAAACTCGGCCCTGAAGACGAAATTCGGCAGCGAAGACGAAATTCGGTCCTGAAGACGATATTCGGCCCCGAGCCCTGAAGACGAAATTCGGCCCTTCAGGCTGTGGGGGCCGACCGAATTTCAGCTTCAGCGAATTCGAGCGCCGAATTTCGGCGTCAGGCACATTTTCGGCGTCAGGCTGCGGGCAGACTGAATTTAAGCTTCAGCGAAATCGATCGCCGAATTTCGGCGTCAGTCACATTTTCGGCTGAAGGCACCGAGCTGATGACAGCCCGTCGCCGTGTGCAGGTGGCCCCTCCCACATTCGGACAGGCGACCAGTCTCAGCGCCTAATTTAGGCGTCGAGAGCATTGTAGACGTCGGCCTTAATTGCATGGTGAACCGAATTTAGGCTTCAGCGCCGAATTTAGGCGTCAGGACCATTTTCGGTTTCACTCGCTTGCCGGATCGAATATCGGCGCCGAATTCGAGCGTCAGCCGACTTTCGGCTTCAGCCAGCGCCGACCGAATTTAGGCGCCGAATTTCGGCTTCAGAATTTAAACTTCAGGGGGGTGCGAAACCGGGACCCACTTCCCCGGGTCCCTGCACAAAAGAGTGAACATACTAACTACGATAGCATAACCCACAGCAAGAAGATGCAAAATGATAACAACAGTAACAATACCAATAAGAAGAATGGTAATAGTAAGAATAAGAATAACAAGTAATAAGAAGAATAAGAATAAGAACAAAAAGACAACACCATGCGAAGAAGACTAATAGTAGCAGTGAAAATAGAAAAATATTGATAGTATGAACAGTAATAAGAATAAACATAATAATCGTCATCACTGTAATCATAATAATATTTGGAAGAGTTTTAGGAATAGCAGTAACAATAATAGTAATGCTAATATTACTGATAACAGTTGTAATAATAGACATCATCGTTAACAAGCAGTATGACAAACATCCCCGTGGGGGGATTATTGCGCTTTTGGAAAGACGCATTAAGTTGGAATCTACCGCGCCTGCCACACGAAACAAGCTTGGGGTTGTAAAAGTTGACGCTATGGTTTTTTTCAGTTTACAGTTGGGAAGTGCTTAAAACTCGAGTTTTGGCAACGCTAGTCGCTGTTTCGGCCTGTGGAGGCTTCGATGCGGTAAGTAGTAAAGTGCAAGTATCAGTAGGAANTTTACAGTTGGGAAGTGCTTAAAACTCGAGTTTTGGCAACGCTAGTCGCTGTTTCGGCCTGTGGAGGCTTCGATGCGGTAAGTAGTAAAGTGCAAGTATCAGTAGGAAACATACAGAAAGTACCACGCTTGTCACACGAAACAGGGTTCAACATGGGATTGAGGATGTACTGCCAAAAGTCGTCGTGGGACATGACATGATATAAAAGAGAAGAATTGGACAGGGAATTTGCAATCTTGGACCATGTCATGTGAGGACATATCATACATGATGTATCATGTGTTGCTATCTTATAACATGTCCTACTACGTCCTCTTAAACTTACTCCCTGTCCAATTCTTCTCTTTTACGTCATGTCATGTCCCACGACGACTTTTGGCAGTACATCCTCAGTCCCATGTTGAACCCTGTTTCGTGTGACAGGCGTGGTACTTTCTGTATGTGTTGAACAAAGAACGTTACTAT